>BLKR01006547.1:0-55126 GCA_011170035.1 Teleogryllus occipitalis
TAACCCTTCCGCGTGGGATGTTGAACCTGCGCCACGTCATTCTACTGCGGACAAGGAAAAGGGCCCGGCCTACCTGGCCGCGGAGGCCGGCAAGCGGCTGGGCGCACCCTACCGCGGGGGAGTTCCGCAGGCGACAGCGCATTTGGCATGCCTCATTCAGCTGGACACTTGCTTTTGCTTAGTGAAATATTTGTTTAGGCAAAAATGATATAGCAGGAGAAAATAAATATTCAGTATATACACAATATATGATATAATATATTATATATTTATTCATAAAAACAGTTAATTAAACTACAAAAAAAGATTATTAAACAATTATTGTGAAGCTAACTTATACAAAATTGGTGCATACAAATGCGCAAATCTTAGTAATTTTCTTTGGTGTGGTATTCTTTAAAACAATTCTCCACACACAATCCCACTTTACAGTCTGGACACCAGTAACAAGGTTCTCGTCTTTTTTCCTTGCTCTGGCAAACAACGCACCGTTTCTGTGGTCTTGCTTTATTGCCCACAGGAGGAATTTTTTCTATGAAGTGTCTCCCTGTAAGACGTTGTACATTGTTTTCTAATGCAATAGGCCCTTTCTTCCTCTCTGTTGTGTGCCAAAAATAATTTCACTACCAGATCCACGCGATATTTAAGTGTATCAATTTTATCATTTGGATTGTTAGCTTTCCAGATAATTAAAGAATTTAACACAGTCACATTCAGTAATCTCTTGAACATTTTTACGTTCCATTTTTTTGTCTTCTTCCTTTCCATTAAATATGTTTGCAGATATTGATCTTTTAGGTCTGCTCCTCCCATGGACTTATTGTAATCTATAACACAAATTGGCTTCTGCACATCTTTTTTAGATTTTGTTTTAACTGATTTAAATTCGTTTTTGTGAATTTACTAGTACTAGTACAAGAATTTACAAGTACTAATCATTGTTACAGGGTTTTTTTGTCCATCCATTTTATTATTGATAAAGAACCTGAACACTGAGCAACATGTTCACCGCGTTTCAATTTCGTTTCTTTCACGTACTTGGGAACATTCTTTCTATTTAATCGAAGAGTTCCTACGCAATCCGTATGGTGGTTCTTCAGTGTTGCTGCTAACGTCGAGGAATTGTAATAATTGCCCATCCACAACGTATGCCCCTTATTCAGCAACGGGAAACTAATTGCATTACAATTTCACTGGTTTTGCTGTCATACTTTCTAGCCGTAGATGAGCTTACATCAGTGTCTTTGCCAGTATAAACAATAAATGACCATAAATAGCCTGTAGCAGATTCGCAGAATTCAAAAGTTTTAATACCAAACTTGGCAGCTTTTAGAGGAATGTACTGCTTAAATGATAAGCGGCCCTTCCACAATGTTAATGATTCATCGATGGAAATATTCTGCCCAGGCAAATAATACATTTTAAATTTTTCATTTAAATGATGTAGAACAGGGTAAATTTTAAAAAGTTTTTTGGGGCCTTCAAAAGAACTTTTCTCGTAGTCAACAAAGTGAAGAAACCTACATATTGATTCAAAACGGTCTAAAGACATTACTGATGAAAATATTGGAGTGCTTATGGTGGAATTTCTCGAAAAATAAGATGGAATTGTAGGCTTTTGCACAATTCCCATTAACATAAACATAGTGATTACAATGTATATTTCATCAACACTTACAGGTTGCCAGTCTCTCACTCTGGAACGGAATGGAAAAAGCATTCCCCGATTTATCATAAACTGTTCAGCGTATCGGTTTGTCTCGTGAACAATAATTGAAATTAAATCTAAGTTAAAAACAGTTTAAACACAGATAATACATTCACTGTGGAGCGAGCTTCATTTTGCAGTCCGTGTTTACTAATAAAAGTTTCTCTCTTGCCTCCATAATTGTTCATGTCTTCCCAAATAAACGCATTAGACACAGGATTACTGCTGGCATCGTGTGTCACATCCAAGTCGTCTTTGTCTTCTAACAAAACATCCGAGTCGCTAGAACACTCTGAATCACTGGAGTCATCGTCACTCTCCAACAAAAGTTCCTCCTCAATTGCTGCATCTGTCAAACCAAATCGTTTCGACACTCTTCTAAGCAGGTGCGAGCACAAAAATTAATGACTGATACACTTAAAATTGGCAGAAATATAACAAAACAATACAAAAAATGTCTTTACAGGTTATCACCTGAAAAAATGCGTACTAGCGCTAAGACAAGCGCGGGCAACAACGGTTGTAATGGAACTAAACAAACTTTCCATGTCAGACACGGCAAACCGCGAGTGAAAGGAATAGCCCCAAAACGTTCGTACACGTCATCCCGCGAGAAAAGGGAGAGGCCCTTTGCGTACCTGACACGGCACCCCGAAATAGAAGTGAAAGGACTGGCGCGTACAGGACACGGCATCCCACGCAGAAAGGTTAAAGGATTGTGACGGGACAACAGAAGTTTAAGATCGTCCCGTCGCGAGGAGAAAATATCCAAGAATTTGACTACGAAAGAGCTAATTAATGTAATTACAAATAGATATAAATATTTTTGGTGAAAGATGGTCATATTGCACCGAACCCGGTCTCCCAGACCTACCTTTGCTTACCTGGGCTCGTGTGGCCGGCTAGCTCAGGAAGCATGTAGAGTAAAGAAGAATAGATGGTGGACGGATATTAAAAAAAATGATGATGAATTTAAAATAAAATTATTGAGAACACAAATGGACTTTAATGAAAAAACTTAAATTTTAAGCATACAAAAAATCAAGGTCTGAATAATTACTTCTATTTTTTTAATGCTATAAAACTACTGTATTACAGGGAACTTAATAATGTAAGGAAGTCGCCAATGCGCGGCGAGCACTTCCTTGATAAGAGTTTCTTTAAACAAGCGTCGCGCCTGAAGGGCGCAGTGAAGATCTTGCCGCAGCTCGACAATCAAAACACAGTCACCGTTCGCAGGCAGGTCCGCTGGGGTGGGCAACCTCTACAGGTCGCCGAACCTCACACCAGGCGGCGTGTCCCGTGGGTGTCGGGGAAGGCCCTTTGAGTCCCGCGTCGGCGGCGGTGGTTGCGGTGGCGTAGCGTGACCACGGCGACGGCGGCGGCGGCGAAGGCGGTGGTGCAGTGATGAAGACGACGAAAGCGACGACCCAAAAGCGACGGCAGCTCAAGATTCAGGTGTCCAGTAACGCGATTATACTCGTCGCGTGAATTGTGACGGGCGAAGCGGGCGTGATCGGCAGAGATCAAAAGAGAATATATTCGACAAATGAGCAATAGGAGGAACTACTCGTCCTCAATTTAAAACAAAGGGACACTGCCCTTCTCCGGCTTTACTGCTCTGTGAGCTGAGCGCACCTCAGCGCTCACTTCTCCTACCCTTCTGCTCCGCCTACCGGGATCTCTCACACCGTTCTGATCTGGCTGCTCGGCGCATGCCAGCGCTCGCAAGTCTTTTCTCCCCCCCCCCAGTTTCCCAAATGTTCTAGAAGTTTCCAAAATTTTTACAAAATGTGCTTCTATTGGCAAAAGGTTCCTACGTCTTACTTAAATTTGGTCCAATAATATCTTGCGTTTCGTCGGTGTGTCGAGCGGAATTTTCCATGAGACGCTCTCACTCGCACACTTTTCGTAAATAAACGCAGGTGGTCCCTCCCAGAGTTTCCAAACTGCGCAGCCCCCCTTCCCAGCTAGATCCCCAGGGATAGACCCGCGTCGGCGTTGGCGAAAACAAACACAGTCTCCCCGTTTGCTCGGCGCCGAGGTGTCGCGACAGCAGTTGTGCGTAACGAATCAGCCGCCCGACGGCTCAGAAAAGACGCAAAAGCGCCAGTGCGTGATTACGCAACACTTTGTTTTCGATTAAGCTGGGTATAATATTCGGTATCGTTACATTTGCCCTCCCCCTCGGATAGAGATAAAAATCGGGGTTTTGAAAAAAAATTCTTAATTTTGAAAAATGAGAGTTTTATCTCGTCGAAAAAATTAAAAAAAAACGTTACCGAATATTTGAATCACTTTTAGCTAACAATAAAAAAGGAAAGACTGAATTAAAATAATCTTCAATATTCTACAATTCCCTGCACAAACTTTTGCTTAAACTAGAAACAGTTGTTTAACACATAATTAAACTAAAATTACAAAAACAAATATTTAATTTTCACGACTCAGAAACCGCAAACTGATCCGAGAGCTCAAGGCACTGATGAATTATATCCAGAGATTGTCAGTCTGTTGTTAAAAAAAATCCCGTGAATTTTCTGTCGTCTGGGTGAATTGAAATTTGCCAATACGAGCAAGAAAAATCTAATGCAGAAACAATTTTGGTTTTATTAAATTTCCACAAAATCTCATCGATGTTCTGATGTGCCTCGTTTTCAGGAATGGTAACCTCGTTGATCCGTCGAGCATCTAAACAAATCCTTACCCCCCCCCATCTTTTTTCTTAACCACAACAATTGGGTTCAAATAAGCTGTTACTGATCTTTCAATTATATCCTCGCTAATCATGGTTTTAATAGTTTTATCCACTTCCCCCCTCATTGATTGTGGAATGGGATAATTCTTCATTTTAAAAGGTGAATCATCGGTGACCTGTATTCGAAAGCTAAAGTCTTTAATAGGACGTACGGGACGATCAAAAACATTTACATACTTAAGTAGCATTCTTTGCGGCTGGGAGCGCTCGTGGTCAGAAAAGTCATTATTCAGCATATTGCTTATGACCCCACTCACGTCATCCCCCAAATTCCAGGACGCGCATGAAATGCCGATTTCTATTTTGTCATCGTCGTCATCCTTAATTGCGATTTCCCTATCCTCACCGAAGCTCACAATATTCTTAGAAAATTCCACTACTCCATTATTTTCCCTTAAAAAATCAACCCCAAGTATTACATCATAATTTAGATCCTCTATGATCAAACATGGCACATCAATAAAATTTCCCCAATTTTAAAAGAAAGCAAAGCCTGCATGGTGATAGGCTTACTCTTTTTCTTTCCTACTCCTCTGACAAAGCATTTAATAGTGGGCAGAGTCGGTATTGGAATGCGTTCGCTTAATAATTTTGCGTAGAGCTTCCGAGAAATTGCCCTGATTTCACTGCCAGTGTCTATCAAAGCCTGAACATTAATATTTTCAATAAGGAACTCTACAACCGGGCATTTTCTCGCTCGATCTCTGACAGATTCACTTACGTCGTTATTCAGAACAAAAAAAACATAGTTGACTGGCACAATATTAAATATTGGTATCTCTGAATTAATTCGTTTCGAACCCAGATACCCAGAAAGCCCAAACGGTTCTAGTTTGATGGACCCGGTCTCCCAGAATCTTGACGTCCGTTCCTACCGGTTGTGTTATTACCGCGGTTTTCATTTGGCTCTGGCGGCGGGCAACGGTCATTACCCCCATTCCTCTGACCATGATCATCACGACGCCATGATTGCCTATTTTGATGTTCGTCATCGTCGGGCGAATACCTATGATTTCGATCCCGATTTTCCTCGTAAGGATTAGTCCGCGTTCTATCAAATTGTGCTAACAATTCTTGAAAATGGTCAAGATTGTCAAATCGAACGCTGTTAATGAGATTTTGCACGTACGTAGGAAAATGTGCAGTCAGGAGCCAAATAATCTTTTTATCGTCCGTCATCGGATCACATAATTTGATAGCCGAGATCTTTTCCATTGCGTAATCTAAATAAGATTGGTTATTCTTTTGTCCCATCTACTCTCTAGAATTTTTCTCTCGAACTCGTACCGTCGCTGCTCTCCCCAATAACGTGAAAGAAAACGAGTTCGGAATTCCTCGTAGGTTTCCGGAAACGGTGTTAACGCAGTAAGCCAGTGTGCAGCGTTACCGCGCAAAAGTTCCTGCATAAATTTCGGTTTTAGATGAGGTGGTACCGCTTTTGTTAAATTCATGTAATTTTCAGCTCGGTTGAGAAACACCTTCGGATTTTCATCCGGTTTTCCTGAAAAGCAAAGGTTCTGAGGAGGAGCCCACGAAAATTTTAATCCAGAACCTGCAGACGCGTTCGTTGTTGGATGATTTTCCATCTCTTTTTGTACTTCTCCCTTTACTAATTTGATTACATTTTTATCAATTTCTTTCTTTAACTTGGTTTCCCTTTCCCTCAGATTTTCCTCACTGATGTCACCTATCCTTTCATGAATTTGATTAACTTCAGTGTGAAGTTTCGTTTCTAATTTATTAAATTTGCCGTTCAATTCGGTCGTAACCTCGGCAATATTTCCATTTATCGACTCACAGCATGCCTCTAGTTTATTGTCGCACGCTTCTAATTTCTGGTGAATTTCAGATTGAAGATTTTTGAAATTCACATTCGTCTCGGTCCTCGAGTTCCCCAATTCTTGACCTAGTTTCTCAACTGTGTTCTCAATTTCCCCGTACCTGCCCTCGAGTTGATTTTTAAGTGACTCGACTTCATATTCGAGTTTCTCCTCAAGTTTGATAAGTTTCGCGGATTGTTTTTCTACGCAGTTTTCTAACCGATCGGCTGTTTCCTGACACTTTTTTCGTGTTCTGAAAGCCGTGAATTTAGTTCAACTTTTAACATTTCATTACTTTCTACCTGTCTCTTACTACTTTCAGAAATTTGGTTCATTAATTCTGCTTTAAAGTTTTCATTTCTCTCAGAAATTTGGTTCATTAATTCTGCTTGTTTTTTACTACTTTCAGAAATTTGGTTAGTAAATTCTGCTTTTAAGTTTTCGTTACTCTCCGCCTGTTTTTTACTACTCTCGGAAATTTGGTTCATTAATTCTCGCATGAGATCACTTAAGGTGAATTCAGGCGTGGACTGGTCCCCAGAGCTGTCGTCTCCTCCTACGTCGACACCCGATTCGTCCAACATTTTGACTACTTTATGCGTTTTTACTGTTTTTCTTGAAACGCGCACACGATTTTTCCACAACACAACACACAAAAAAATAACACTCAAGAACAAAATACAAGACCAAATAACATCATTAACAGTCCATAAGTTTTCAATTTCGTAGCAATGTCCTTCCATCCATTTCTTACTTTAATTTTAGTAAAATTAAATTTAATTTGTCGTGCAATACACGATAATTTTAAAAATAGCGATATTTAATTTATCACAAATTAAATTGGAGGGCGTTTTACTGGGGTATCAAAGATACTAATTCGAGCCCCACTTGGGAAAGCCATTTTTGCACCGAATCCGGTCTCCCAAACCTACCTGTGCTTACCTGGGCCCGTGTGGCCGGCTAGCTCAGGAAGCATGTAGATTAAAGAAGTATGGATGGTAGACGGATTTAGCTACGTGATGAATTAAAAAAAAATATTTAGAACACAAATGAACTGTAATGAAAGACTTAAATTTTTAGCATACAAAAATCAAGGTCTGAGTAATTACTTCTTCTATTTTTACGCTATAAAGCTAATACATTACAGGGAACTTAATATTGTAAGGAAGTCGCCAATGCGCGGCGAGCACTTCCTGGAGGCTGATTATACCCCCTGGATAAAAGTTTCTTTCATAAACAAGCGTTGCTCCTGAAGGGCGTACTGAAGATTTTGCCGCAGCTCGACAAATCAAAACACAGTCACCGTTTGCAGGCAGGTCCGCTGGGGTGGGCAACCTCCACAGGTCGCCGAACCTCACACCAGGCGGCGTGTCCCGTGGGTGCAGGGGAAGTCCTTGACTCCCGCGTCGGCGGCGGCGGTTGCGGTGGCGCAATGTGACCACGGCGACGGCGGTAGCGGCGACGGCGGTGGTGCAGTGATGATGACGATGAAAGCGACGACAGCTCAAGACTCAGGTGTCCAGCAGCGCGATAATAATCGTCACGTAAATTATGACGTGCGACGCGGGCGTGATCGGCAGAGATCAAAAGAGAGATGTACTCGACAAGTGAGTAACCGGAGGAACTAATCGTCCTCAATTTAAAGTAAGGGGACACTGCCCTTCTCCCGCTCTACTGCTCTGCGAGCTGAGCGCACGTCAGCGCTCACCTCTCCTACCGTTCTGATCCGCCTACTGGGATCTCTCCCACCGTTCTGATGTGCCTGCTCGGCGCATGCCAGCGCTCACAAGCCTTTTCTCCCCCCCAGTTTCCCAAATGTTCTAGAAGTTTCCGAAAATTTTACTAAAACGTGCTTCTATTGGCGAAAGGTTCCTACGTCTTAACTAAATTTGGTCCAATAATCTCTTGTGTTTTACCGGTGTGTCGACCGGAATTTTCCATGATGCGCTCTCACTCGCACACTTTTTGTAAATAAACGCAGGTGGTCTCTCCCGGAGTTTCCAAACTGCGCAGCCCCCCTTCCCAGCTAGATCCCCAGGTATAGACCCGCGTCGACGTTAGCGAAAACAAACACAGTCCCCCTCGTTTGCTTGGCGCCGAGATGTCGCGGCGGCAGCTGTGCGGAACGAATTAGCCGCCCGACGGCTCAGAAAAGACACAAAAGGCGCCAGCGCGTGATTACGCAACACTTTGTTTACGATTAGCCGGGGTATTTTATTCGGTATCGTTACAGTAATGACGAAGTAACGAGAGTCTCGAACTGTAAATATCTTGGCATCTTCCTGGGTAGTAAATTTGGATGGGAGAAATAAACGAACTTTGTAGTGGGCAAGTTGGGTGTGGAGGTCTTTGCATTTCGTCATGATAAATCTTAAAAAATTTAACACGAAAGCAAACTAAATCGCATATACTTTGCTTGTTAGGCCGGTAATGGAATATAGAGCTAGTTGTTGGGATCCGTACAGAAGAGAACTTAAAAAGAGCTTAGAGAGAATACAAAACAGAGCGGCAAAATAAACATTTCGGAGGAACACACCTGCGCATTGGGAATCATTAGAACGCCGGAAGAACGATTTTTTTAAATATAATTTATTTATAAAGGTCGCATAAACAACTAGGTCTTGAGCGACCACAAGATTGTAATACAGAGTCACATATATTTACAAAGTATTTCTGTATGTTAAGTCTTTACAAAGTATGTTTAAATAAGTTACAATATGACAAATACAATAGGTTATTTTACATAATATTATACATTATTGTGGATAGTTCAGGCACTTGGCTTGGAGAAAGGCATCAAATAGATATTATTTTATTGTTATAAAAATAGTTGAGTCTTTGAACATACATGGGCATTTGTAATGGTTCACAGATTATTGTGGAGGTTGAGTTCCACAAGGAAATGGATCACTTTATACACATTACTTTTGTCATTCAAAAGTGATTGTATACTGTTTAGAAGATTATATTTTTTCCTTAATTTTTTAAGATTTCGACAATGCATTAATATATGTATGATAGTGATAGATAGATTACATGTTTCACAGAGATTTGGCGATTCCTTTGCAATTAGTTCTTTGTGGGTCAGAACTGCATGGCCAATTCTCAAACGCATTAGTAGCACTTGATCACTTCTTTTTTGGAGGTAGGGAGCATGGTCTTTAAGAATTGATTTCCTGATCATGTTTAATTCACTAGGTGGTGAGCGTTTCCATTCGGTATACCACAATATCTTGGTTTTGTGAAGGAGTTATTTTTTTATATCATTATGGGAAACATTGTTGATGGTAAGGGGTAAGGAGGTAGCTAGTTTAGCTGCCCTGTCAACTGATGCGTTGCCAGTAATACCGATATGTGAGGGAATCCAGTTAAGCACTATTTCTTTGTTTAATGTTTAACAGTTCATTACATAGATTAATAGTTTTTTTGATTATTGGGTCAAGTGTGGAGGAGCTATTGAAGCTTTCTAAATTACACTTCTTGAATCAGTGTAGATTACAAATTTTGAATTTGACATTTCTTTGGTGTATTTTAGAGCTCTGTAAATGGTATAAGCCTCACAATAATATACAGAACATAGATCACTAAGTTTGAAATATTTTGTTTGACCATCAATTAATAGAGCACATCCAGAGCCGTTAGTGGTTTGGGAACCATCAGTAAATATGTTGGTGTATTGACTGTATTTAGATGACAGTTCTCTGAAGAGAGCTAGATATATTTGTGGACATGTGTCAGCTTTCTTAAATTCTTTAAGACTTGTATTAATAGCAATTTTAGAAGGAAGCCATAGAGGTCTTTTTGTATTAGTATCAGAATTTACCAGGGGAAACTTGAAGTCGATCTCATCGAGGTATTGTTTTAATATTTGATATACTGATTTAGGGGAATTTTGATTTTTGTTTGGTATTGTACAGCAAATTTTGAGGAGAAAACATTCCTATGTACTGGGTTATAGGAGAAGCACGTGATTTGGCTGGCATACGAGAAAGTTATTTTTCGTCTTCTAATGTGAAGGGGATTTTCTTCAGCTTTGGCATAGATACTTGAGACCGGACTTGTCCTGTAGGCTCCAATTGCCATTCGCAGACCATTAATATGGTAATATGGATTAGGTTTAGTCTGTTTAGTACATAGTTTTTCGCTGATTGATGAATAATTGGTCCATAATCTATTTGGAGACGGATGAGGGTTCTATAAGTGGACAAAATAATATTTTTATCTACACCCCATGAGGTTGATAAAATAGATTTGATGATATTCATTCTGAGGAGGCATTCACTTTTTAGTGCATTGATGTGTGGTTGATAGGTGAGATTGTTATCAAAAATCATGCCAAGAATCTTGATTTCCTTTTCTCAATTAATTGCTTGAGAATTTATATTGAGTTTTAGTTGAACGTCGGTGTTCTTGTTCTTCCCAAAGATGATGCATTTTGTCTTCGTTTGTGAGAATTTGAAACCAACTTTGTTGAAGCAATTTTGTATTGATTCAAGGGAGCTTTGTAATTGTTGTTGGATAGTTTTAGGGTTTTTTCCACTAACTAATATGGTTTGATTGATTGCTTTTTTCGTGTTTCCGGGCGCGGCATCTGCTTCGGTCATTAGTCCCGTGAGTGTAGTGCATGTTTTTTCTCGGGAGATGGCGGTGATCTTCCACCGCTGGATGGCGAGATCCGGCGCCGACCTACCGTCGGCTAGTGGGGTTTCCCCCTAACCAGGACTCTCCCACCAACGGGGCACCGCCCCAGTCGGGACAAGCTCTAAGCTCCCGACCGGTCTCCCGGAATATGTGGTAGTGTAGTGCATGTTAGTGTGTGTGTGTGTAAGGGGAGAGGATAGGACAAGGAAGAGGAAGGACAGATCGCGCGCGGTCCGTGGTCCGTTTGGTAGGGTACTGCTCCGGCATTCGCCTGGTGTTGATCGGAGAAACCACGGAAAACTACCGATCAGAGCAGCCGGCCGCTAGAATTCTCCTCCAGACAGCAGCTGAATTCGACCTAGCTGAAAAGCTAGTGTCGAAAATCCTGCCGCCGTCAGGACTCGAACCTAGGACCTCCCGGTTAGAGGCGCTGCAGTGACATCAGTTGATGCACTGAGCTACCGCTACCGATATTAATATGGTGATATCATCATCTAACATATACATTTTTACTGGTTTCTGAATAAGTTCGGTTATATTGTTTATGGCAATAAGGAACAAGGTAACACTAAGGACGGAGTCTTGGGGTAAATCATTACATAGTTTGAGTTTGTCGAAAAGGATGTTATTGAATTTTACTAGGAGAAACCTTTCACGAAGAAAGTTGGCAATGAAGATTAGAATATGTCCGTCTATTCCCTTATCATACAGTAGTTGTAGGGTTCTGTCTTTCCACACCATGTCGTAGGCTTTATCTACATCGAGGCTGATTAGTGCTAGGTGTTGGTTTGTAATGAATGCGCCGCATATGTTGCTTTGGATGTTGATGAGATGATCAATTGGTGATCTATTTCTTCTGAATACACTTTGGTAGGGTGATATTAAGTCATTGTGTTCAAACTGCCATATTAATCTTCTGTTGATTACCTTTTCCATTAGTTTACAAAGGGTGGAAGTTAATGAGATTGGTCTGTAGTTGACAGGATTGGTTATGTCTTTATTTGGTTTATTTTGGTTTAGGTATTGGTATAACTATTGCTTCTTTCCACTTATTAGGAAGTGACCCAGAGATTAAGAGTTCTTTGAATAGAGTAGTAATATATACTATGGCATTGATTGGTAATTCTTTCAAAAAAATATTTAAAATTCCATCTGGGCCTGGGCTGGAATTTCTCAGATTGGAGAGGGCAGAAGTAATTTCTTGAACTTGGAGAGGATAGTTCAGTGTTGAATGGCTAGAGGTATTGAGTTGGAATATTTTATCTATTGTGACACATTGTGACAAATTTAATTTGTGGGATTGAAATTCATCACTGAATTATTTTTCGGTGGAGTTATTAGTAAAGGTCTGAGCCAATCTGTTTGCAATTTCTTTGGGGGCTGTAACTACTCTATTATTCACTGTTAACAGTTTAGTATGAATGGAAGGTTTGTATATTCCATTTATTGCTTTACTTTTTTTCTAGTTGTCAGATATGCTTGTAGGATTGTTTATAGATGAGATAAAGGTTTCCCATGATTTTCTTTTGATTACTTTGTAATGTAACGGGTGGGGGCGGCGGCGGCGTGTCCGTACACCGGCCTAGCCCGTGTCCACCGTTGTGCGGCCACTTGTAATACTTTCTACAAGCCCGGCACGTTAAACTGCTACTTGTAATAGATTGCCCTGCTCTAGCCCTTCTTATAAACAAACAAACACTAGCCTCGCGTTGGGTTGCCACATATAATAATCTTCCCGTTCCCCTACTCACAATTGCCCGTCTGCTAGCTTACCTGGCCTTTTGACTCACCTGGGCGTGGTCTGCGGTGCGTCTGTACAGACGCGAGCAAGGTACTGCGCTCACGTGCGTGGATCAGTTCTAGTGCTACGTGAATGACTACGAACACATATTGATTTTACAAATCATGACCCCAAAGGTGGCCATGAAATTTATTCAAATTTCCTCTTTTCTCGTGTTTTCCTTCAATTCACAATATCTAGTGCTGTAATAGCACTGGTGCCTCTGACGGCACACATTGACATAACCCAGCAACAAAAGAAACAACAACAAATAGGTAATTCTCTTCCCACAATACACGAAACATGGACATATACTTTCTCATTCACACAGATTATTTACAACAAACAAAAAACAAATGCCATTCACACATATGATTAAAACCCCAGAATGCATTCTGTCAAAATTTACGTATTAAAAATCTATTACTCACATAACTTGATCTTCTACAGAGCGTTCTTCACTTCGTAAAAAAAACAAATGTCAAAATACTTTTGCTCACGTATGATGGTGCTTCCGCGAAGAATCCGGGTGTTTTGTGCGATTATCCACGCACAACAGCGCCTCCCGTTGTCGCCACCAGTCCCGGAAAACACTCGCGTACGCATCACTGTTCACGCAACATGTCGAAATTCACGCTGCCACCTTTTTTCATAAATATTCCAAGTTATTTGAAAATCTCTGAGTCCCGAATTGAATTCCGCGCCACTAATCGTAAATGCAACGTCGCGCTCCCCACCGTTGCAAAATTTCTCATACAGCCACGCTCATTATCGCCCGCTCTCGCGAGTCCAACGGGCGTTGCCGAATCTCACAGCAATTCCGAAAACTCCTTTTTTATGAAATTCTTTTTCACGAAATATTAAATAATTTACATGAAGTATTCCCAGTTACTATTGCAAATTCTGTCCATTACTTCCGCACTTTAAAAAAATTTCCAAACATCGCCTACGCGAACACACGTCTTGCCTCCACCAAGTCCAGGCACACTCTGATAAAATTTTTCCAACTTAGCATTGTTATTTTTGCTTCAACACTTTTCCCGATCGCTTGATAACTGACGATCGCGTCACTTTGGTTCTCACAAAATATTTAATTTTTAACGTTTCCCGAAACACTTTATTTCCGTTTTTGTTTTAATAAAATTCTCCCGGCAATTTCCTAAAATTCGATGTTTTCCTCTTGTTTTCCTCTGGTCAAATTCCTTTTATTTTCCCTATTTTCCGTTTTTGAATGTGAAACGGAACGCACTGCAATTGTTCGCTAATCGCCTCTTCTTGCTAAACTTTTGCTTGAATTAATTTATTTGTTTTATTAAAATTTTGATACTTCCCGTCAAGATATTTAAATGGGATAAATTTTGCATGATGCCGCTAATTTTCTTCTTTTTCCACCCGAAAGTCTGAATTTGATATCTTATCGCGTTCTCTTGCATTATTCAAAAAACCCTCTTCTTTATAAGCGTTTCATCGCTCCAACAATGGACTCCATTAATATTCTCCTTAACACAAATATACGAAATACAAAATTTTCAATTACTTCTTATTGCCTGACGCGATTTTACTGGGATAACTTTTAAAATGTTCCTACATTAAAGCCGGATCTAATGTCTATGGTCAAAACTTGCACAAGTATCGGGTTCACTTTATTTTCTTCCCCAATCGGTTTTTTTTATTATGGCGCCTTTGCTGTAAATGTTTTCAAATTGTTTATTATCCAAACGCATACTATCGGGGATCGTGTAAATCATTACAGTAAGTTCTCCTTGCTAGGGCTCTCGTTCTTTTATATTCTATTTGATTTTCGGTTGTTGGGTGTCCCTTGAATTTAATAAAGGCTTGTTTGTGAATTTTTTGGCATTCCTGATTCCACCATGGAAGTCGCCGCTTCGGAGTTTTGTTTGAAGATTTAGAATTTGTTGTTTCTGCAGTTTGAAGTATGAGTTCAGTTAGGTCCTCAATCTTCTTAGTTGTGGGAGTATTGTTCTTGTTTAGTTGTTTCATTGCATTGATTTTAGTTGAGATAATTAATTTGTATTTCTTAAAGTCAGCTTCGGAAAGCTTCCATTTGGGAGAACACTGTCTCATTTGATGAATGACATCCTTGTTTGGTGATTATAATAGGAAAATGATCACTACCAAATAGTTCATTAGAGGTTTTCCAGTCCCAAAGATGAGCAATTGATGTAGAACAGATGGTTAGATCAATGGTACTGAATGTTTTATAAGTATTATTCAGATGGGTTGGTGAACTATCATTGAGTATATTAATATTAGTATGATCCAATACTTGTTCTAGTATCTTTCCTCTTGGGTCTTCTTTGTGAGATCCCCACATGAAACTGTGACTGTTAAAGTCACCTAATAGAATAAATGGCACCGGCAGTTGATTTATTAAGTGGGTTAGTTCACTAGCAGTAAAGGGATGGCTGCGGGGGAAGTAAACATTACATACAGTTATGGGCTTATTTATGAGGTTGGTTGTGACAGCACAGCAATCAAGGGTAGAATTTAGTGAATTTCATCTGTTTTATGAGATGATGATGTGTAGATGGCTATCCCAACACTAGCTATGTTTGCATCTGTTCTGGTTTTTAAACACAACTTGTAATTTTTTAATGGTGGTTTTTGATTGATTTTATTATTTGTTTCTTGTAAGCATATCATATCGGGGTTGTACTTGTTAATTAGCGGTAGCAAATTCTCTTTTTGGGGATTAAAGCCATTTATATTCCATTGGAGAATTGCATATTCCATTTCAAGAGCAAAATTAGGAGAGAGTGTTAGTTTGAATCTTCATCACTGATTTCACAAGAGTTTGCCAGTTATCTGCTTATGTTAATTCTTTTTAATTTCTTTTTTAAATTTGTGAAACGTCTTTTTATGCTTTTATCCGTAAGGAGGAAGTAAGTATCTTCTAACATTTGTAGTAACAGTTTGATATTTGGAGTGACTTCCAGAACAGCTTCCTCAACATTTATGCAATTTTTTTTCAAAAAGACATTTTAGTTGTAACCAATTTAAAACATATTTGTTGCTTGGTTCAGATAATGTTCCTTTCAGTGGAGCAAGTTGATTTTCTAGTCTATCAGAGTTGATTGTCTAGTCTATCTAGTCTATTCCTCTGCAAGAGAAATTTCAAGTTTTGACTTTTTATTGTTTTTTGGGTTTCATTTAATCACTGTAAAATTTTTGGATTGGTGGACTTTGTAATCTATTAACTCTGGTTTAATCGGTTGTATGTTATTAGTATCAGAGACACTTTCTCTAAGAAAGGTTAGGTTTTCTTCACCTACAACTGAATGTAACGTTTCTGATGTCTCAGATTTAGAAGATAGACTAGATAAGGGACGTTTGGCATTTTTTGTAGGTCGGTTGTCAATAGGAGGATGATCAGTGGAAGGAGGTTTAAGAGTTGGAAAGGAGGAGGGGAACAGCTCATTTTTTTCATTGGGATTAACTTCACAGTACCCAGAGGGGTTATCTTTTTGTTCATTCATTGGGCAGTTTTTATCAAAATGACCGTGATCCTTGCATAGAAAACATGATATAGAATCTGATGAGGGATATATTCAGACAACTGTGTCATCATAGTTAATTTTCATGGTTTCTGGTACTTTGTCCATATCATCTGGATGAATATAAATTTGTCTCCGGAAACTCAAAATGTGACTAAACCCTGGTTCGTACATGTTGGCTCTCAGGAAGTTCATTGTAGAGCCGATTCGTATTTTGAGTTTCGTTAGCTCGTCAATAATTACTGAGTGTGAGATAATAGGACACACATTTGAGAGAATGAGCCTTATATTCTGCGTAATTAGCGATCTAATGGATAACGATATTATTAATTGAAATGGTTGATTTATTGTCAACTAGTTTTTTCACAGATTCCTTAGAATCCAAATAGATACATAAACGGTTTTTTTAAATCCTTGAGACGAACCGTATTGCCTGAGAATTGATAATTTTTGCAAGTTCCTGGATGTACGTTTTTACTGATATACCGTCTACTGAGTCCATCACAATCACGTGTTCTTTTGTGGGAAACATACCTTTATGAGCAGCAGTTAAATATCGGTTGGCATAATCTTGATTTTCATTACTAACTTGACTTGATTGATGGGTTTCACTGTTTGGGATGACTCCTTGATCATAAGCCATCTTAGGACGGACGTTGGGTGTACTGTGTACACCTACTAAGATTTAAATGCGTTTTACTCACTCACTGGATTTGATTCAGTTGATCGTTAACACGGAAGTCGACACAACACAACACTCAGCACTGTGCGGCCTTCAACGGCGCTCTCCGAACTCGCTGCCGCTTATCGCACTACAGGAGGTCTTTACTCGCCAACGGTCAGAGCGACACTGAAGAACGACTTTGCGCGCTGTATAAATCTTACGGTGTTTGCCCCGCATGGCAGGAAATTCGGGGAAGGCTAGATAAACCAATTATTTAAATAGATTTAAATAGATCACAAATATAAAATTAGAATAAGAATACAAAGAACGTACGTAGGGAAATTCTCCTTTGTAAACAGAACTATAGTAGATTGGAAGGATTTGACTGCGGCAGTTTTGAGCCCTTTCCTTGCTCAGGGCGGGGTTTTAGAAAAACAATATAGGAAATTAGCCAATAGGGTGAAAACGTATAATGAAGTGAAGTGAAAAGTGTGATTATGCCTAGTCTACAGTAAAAAGTAATGAACAGTTAATATGTAGGTAAAGTGATATGCAGTGCAGTGAATTGAAGGGAAGGCAAGTGATTTCATTTCTTTCTGTTTGTTTCGCTAGTCGAAAACGTCTTTCTACAGGCTATTCTGACAAGCGGTATTTCTTCATTTATTTGTTTATAGTCACGAGTGTTTTACGTATTAGAAATGTAATAATTATTATAAGTATTATATATTACTACATTGTGGTGTTAGGTAAAAATGTTTATCCATGTTTGTCTGAATGTAAATGAATAGGTGCAGGTTGGTGTGTATGCGAGGGTTCCTGTGGTTTGCCTATGTATCCACGCGTGTATGTTGGTATGTATGTACATTTATGTTTTATGTAAGTTTATTTATCTATATATTAATATATACGTATTTTCATTTGTAGTATAGGAATATAAATGCCATCTGCATATCTAGGAAAGGACAAAGACAATTTTGTTTTATATTGATTTTTTATACATTATTATTTTATTTGTAATCGTATTTGTAACTGTAACTGTATTTCGTATTTCTGCATTCTGCCACCGGGCATCAACTGCCCAATTGTAGAATAAATTTGTATCCATATGGTCGTAATTGCCACCTATGCGTCCACGGACAGTGCAACTGATACCGAAAAAATAGAATTATTTACTAACTTGGCGAATCTTCTGGACCAAATCGGAAATAGAAAGGAAATATTTTTAATGGGAGACTTTAATGGAAAAGTAGGAAGACAATATAGAAGCAGTGTAGTAGGGAAATTTGGAGAAGATGCAAAGAACGGAAATGGGGAAAGACAGACATGTGCGAGCAATACGAATTGAAGATATGGAATTTTTTTTCAGCACAAAATTATCCCTAAATACACCTGGTCTCAACAATCAAGGAAATTATCCTCTATAATTGATTACATCATTGGTCAAACAGAGTAATAAGACCAGAGTGGAGGAATATAGAGGTGCAGAGTTCATATCTGACCACTTTCTTCTGCGAGACAAACATGTTTTACCCTTCCAAAACGGAAAAGTAAAAGGTCAAATAAAAGAGGAGGACTGTAGAAGAAAAGTCATGGATATTAAGTACAAAGTGAGGTTACTAGAGGATCCATAATTTCTGTTCATGTATAAGTTCAGGCTAAGTGGGAAGTTGTAAAACGTGGATGAGCCCTTTCCGGAAGGAATGTACAGAGATACTACAAAATACGTACACGAAGCATCATAGGGAAGTTTGGATGTAATTGAAAGGAAGCAGCAGAGGACTGGGACGTATTGGGGGGGGTGACAAATTTGCTTAAATGGTACGGGAGAAGAAAAACGCCCATCGAAAATGGCTGACGACCCGTGATCTAGAAGACAGAAAAACTTGTATACGAATATGTAGAGAAGAAAAAAGCAGATTATAAAAACTAAGAAGGATATGGGTCACATGAAGTGTCAAGAAATTAGTAACACCATTGGATGTTCAAGATCACTGGAGGCGTGGAAAGTGTTGAAACAACTGAGAACAAATGAAATGAGATATGGACATTTGCAGCTTATAAGTCTAGACAGATGGGTAAAGTATTATAAAGAACTGCAGGAACACCGTGTAGAATACCACACTTTTTATCAGCCATCTGACAATCAGGTAGAAGATATATCACCAATTAAAATTGAGAAAGTGGTGAAAAGTTTCAAAAGTGGAAAAGCTCTCGGAGTAAATGGGATAAATATAGAACTAATAAAATCAGCTTCATCGGTTTGAGTAGCTATTTACCATTCGTGAAGTTACAGATAAACGGCTGGCGCATAACCTTGTGACACAACTGGTCTATGTTGACTTGCAAGAGGCGTACGACAGTGTTCCCCCTTTCAAAATTGTGGATGACCACGGAAAATCGACATATCAATAGCATATATATTATGGCCATTAGAGAGTTGTATATTGATAATATCGCTTATGTCAAATTAGGAATAACATATTGTGACATACCGATATGTCACATGAAAATAAACTAACATTTATTTGTAGACTATATGGTGGAATATGCCTTAGGAAATATCACGAGAGCATGGGCTTAGCAACGACCGTGAATAAACAATGTAGTTTTTTGTTTTTTGTAAATGCATTAAGAGGTGGCTAGATGCCGAAAGTAGAAAATTTGGGATTGGGCGAAGAAGTTTAGACGATCGAAAGGTCAGCTACACCAAAATATAACGAACGAATGGATTGGCTGGGTGAGAGAAGGACGGTCAAATGTTATGAAAAAAAGAGAAGGTAGTAATACGGAGTCTTCGAGGGGTGAATCATGCAGGAAGATTTCATTCTGACCGGCATCGCGTGTCTGAACTGATCGTAGGTTCGTGAGAGGGACCGAGTGTAGTGCAGATAGTCAGAGTCGGGTTATCAGATTGTGAAATTTTAAGGACAGTAAATGATATTGCAGATATTGCATGTGGAAGTAATATTGATGCATAAATTGGGACTTTGTCGGGAGTGGTAATCGAGTAATAGATTTCGGGACTATGTCATAGGACGTAATCGGGACTGATAATTTTGATAGTTTGAGACCAGCTTGGATAGGGGCAGAAGAGGATTTCTTGGGACTTTGGACTACGGCAAGTTCGCAAGATATTTCGACTGAGAAGTCTACGAGGGACATCAACGAAGAATAGATAAGTTAACCGCGGTATAAAACTGTAAATTCAAAGATATCTTGATCAAAGGCCTAACATCAAATCATTTATTAAATTCACTAAATTGTTTGCTAAAAGGTAACAATAAACTTTGTTAAATTTTGTTCTTTAGAAAAGAAAGTGATCTTTCATTTAGTCAATCCAAACAGAAATGAACTAGAAATATAGAATCATTCTATTTCAGATTCCCAGCTGCGCTGTATAGTCAGCGGATCCTATAATCCATTATAAAGGTAATAAGGATTATAATATATCGTGACCCATTGACCCAGCAAGCCGGACGCTAAGATTTTTGCAAGATATTAATGTAGAGAAAATTTGTATATCTCAATATCAAAAGAAATAAAGATAAGTAAAGGGCTAAGACAGGGGTGTTGTATTGCACCAACCCCGTTCAAAATATATCTAGGAGAAGCTCTAAAAAAATTGGATAGTAAAATGTAAAAGGATGGGAATAAAATTAAATGACGATATGTTATATTCACTAAATTTCGCAGATTACCAAATGATATTCGTAGAGGATGAAGACGAAGCACACTATATATTAAGGAAATTAAATGAGAAATATGGAAAATGGGGCTTGAAAATCAATTTCAAGAAGACAGATTACGTGGTGGTAGGACGGATAGGAAAATATTTAGTAATGGAAGATGGCTCGGTTGTTAAATGTTGTCAGACGTACAATAAGTATTTAGGAAAAATTTTAACGGGCCAAGGGGGCAGTGGAGAGAGAAAATTAAACATCGCATTCGGGAAAGAAAATCTTCCATTCGGACACTGCATTCAATAATATGGAATAACAATATTGCTAATAAAGTGAAAATTAGAATTTATAAAGCAATCGTGGAAACGATATCACTCTATGGGGCTAAGTTGTAGGAAATCTCAAAAAAAATAATAATAATAAAGAGAAAAGTTACTTTTCTCTAGAGACTATGGAAGTGCAATTTTGGGGAAGCCGCTGTAGTGTAACGTGAATGGAAAGAATCAGAAATGAAAATACGAAGCAGCAAATGGGTGTCATTTCGGATATAATGGATACAATATAAGGGAGAATGTCAAAATGGTACGGTCATCTTATAAGAATGCCGGAGGAATGATGGCCATTACCAACTTGGAGGTGGTAGGTGCCAATGCACAGAAAGAGAGGTATACCAAGACTCACATGGTATGATGGAGTGCAACAGACAATTAGAAATCGCCACATCGAAGAAGATGATTGGCAAGGTAGAAGATGGAAGCTTGGGCACGAGCGACGCTGTATTGTGTAGTTTCACTCGCAGGGGGGAGAGAGAGAGTTAAGTCCAGGCATTGTATCAGCAGATGAACTACAGTGATACGTGTCCTATATTCAATTGCGCGATGCAGTAAAAAAATGCTTAGCTTAATTAATTTAGCTAATCCTCACTGACCTCACTTGAATTTCCTGTATTTTCCATATTTTCTATTGTGTTCTAGCGTTTAGTGTCGTTTATTGTCTCTTTGCTAGAGCTTATATTTTCCTTTTGTGTAGAATTTAGTGTTGTCGTTTACCGACAGAGATAAATTTTCATCAGGACCCTCAGCTGAATGATTTTTTTCAGGAGAGTTTATTGCTACATGACCATGTTGCTAAATGACCATCGTATTTTAATATTCGATTTTTTTTGTATTTACGGTATTTCAAATACATAATTAGAATGCATATAAACTTGTCACCTGAAACAGAGTATATGAGCGAGCCCGGGTTCAGCCATTCCAGCTCTTAAGAAGATCATCATAGATCCTATTCGAACATTTAGTTTCTTGAGCTCGTTTTCAATAATAATGGGAGGAATAAAAGGATATACATCCGATATTATTAAATTATATCTTAAATTGAGATATTAATGGACGAATAGTTAGTGCTGTACTATTAATGTTTATAGAACATTTGTTGTCTGTAAGTTGCTTAACTATTTCCTTAGTTGCCAGGAAAAAGCAAATTTGGTTTTTGGGTATTCTGGAAGCAAATAGAATGATCCTATGAACAGTTTTTTAGCAATTTCGTGGGTTTAATCTTTAATACAGACACCGCCAATTGAATCAATTACTATCGCTTGTTCTTTGAATGGAAACATACCCTTCTGAGCTGCGATACTGTAGTTACTGGCAGGAGTTTCATTCGATTTGGTGATCATAGCTTGGTCTTTTTGGTTTGCTGTAACGGTCGGTAGTGGAATGGCTTTACGATCAGAAGACATTTTTTTCCTAGGGCTTTTATCCAGCCGGCAGCCGGTCGCCCTTTACGTCCCGAAGGGACGCATACTCGACCATACACTAGACAAACACTTGCGGGCTCCTCTGATCTGGGGTCAGCAGAACGCGAGGCCCCCCGCGACAACACACACAAAGTCAAGGGACAAACAGCCATGCCCAAGGCGGGACTCGAACCCGCGACCCTTCGGACCGAAGCGCTGAGTCGGTACTCGCTCTGAGCTACCTCGGCCATCCAGTTCGGCTCAGAAGACATTTACAATAGAAATTTTTCCGTACGGTTGACCTTAACTTCTCAGATAACATAATACGTCAAAAAGTAGTTTTTTTCTTAACAAGGACACTTGTGAAGCTTGCCCCATATGGCCAATTTACTTGAGGTCGTTGCAGAAGAATGACTGTTTTGGAAATGTAGATACGGTTAGTATAAGTTTCCTTTACACTCGCACTACGAATACTGCTACGACTGATCCGTACCGCACCGTGGTCTGAGACAGTCTGACTGTTCACTTTGTCACTGTCGAATTTAACACTGTTCATTTTTACTTCTCTATAAAGCTAATTAGCTAGAACTTTAGCTTACTGCTTTCCGACTAGGCACTTATCAAGTTGGTGAGAAATTGAATAATCAAGTACACGTTCATTGTATTGAACTTACACATTGTCTTCCACTTCTGACGATATTTTGCCGAGGTAGATCATTGGTTGCCGAACAACATTTTCAGTTCGTTCGACCACCTCTTCTTCTGCGTGCTGACGTTTCTCTTTGGAAAGAGAACTCTCTTTGGAAAGACTTGGAAGTCTTGGATCTCAAGCGATAATTCGGTGAGTCAAGCGGGTATGGTGCAACTATTTTTTCTCTTGACTACCTTCGTAAATTACGCCCTCACACGGCGAGCACAATAACCTAACTATTTATACTTTTCTCTGTTCACCTGTCACGTGAACTATTTTTGCCCTGCCCTAGCTCTAATTTACAATTGGGTGCCACAATGCCTTTGCTTGTCAGTTGCCCGTACCTCTGCTAGCTCGTATCACTATTACATCCTCCCTGGTCGTGGTCCGCGCGCTCAGTCCATACGGACTTGAGGTAGGACCCGTTTCGTTCGTGCCTGGGTCAAATTTTACACAACTATTAAATAACAACACATGGATCTAAGGCAATTATGAGCCATATGGGATGCTCGTATGTTTAATGACGAATCTTTTCCTCATATACCAAAAACAAATACAATGTGCCCCTCCGACTTGCGAAACATAACAACACAAAATGCATAAACAACACAAAAAATACAAACATGCACACTGAAAATATAATACAAGATCTCATACACACACAAGAATGCGCATTCTGTCGTGACCTTTTTAATGATTCTATTCTTAATCTAGTTATCAGGACTTGGTCTTCGACAGAGTCTTTTTCATTGGACTTGCACGTGAACGAAAGAAAATAAAGTAAATGCACTAATCGTGCCACTTTCCTTTTTGCAGCGATGTCGCTCCCTGTCAGCGCCCGTCGTTGCTAGTTGTAATGTGCACCCTCCATGCACGCAGTCCCCGTTCAGAGGCCATCAGTTCCCGGACGCACTCATCCATTTGAAGTTATCAGACGTACTCACAACTATTGTTCCTCGCAACTAATCGCGTCTTCCATAAATGTTCTTTCGCTATCTCGCGACGTATTTAAATTTTACGACGCTTATGTTCCCCGCGCTTAACTTGCGCGAAAATTTCCATGCTAATTTTCCCGTGAATTTCGAAAGAAATTAAATTAAATTTCAGTTCCACATCGTCTAAATAACTGATTTTAAATAATTGAAATTATTGAAGGCGTTGTCATTGTCAACATAATTAACTCACCACTGAATCAATATCAAATCAATATGATTTTAAATAACTGAACATGAATTAAAACTTTTGCAAAATAATTTCGCGAAATTTCTCAAAAATCTAGCATAGCATCAAATACGTGCGTTCACCATCAACGCTCGACTCGTTCTCTGTCTGTAACACATTTTACATTGTTGGTCTACAATTCCCTGCGACTGTCTTCTTTCAAACATATGCCCATCACTATTAGAAATGTTCGAAAATATTTATGTTTTCATTGTTTTCGGGCGTCTTGCGTCTTACTATCGGCTTCATAATTTCACTAAATTTTATTTGGTAATTGTCACGTTACCAAATTCCCTTTTCCTGTCTTCCTTTTCTCAAAAACCATTATTTTCGTCTTCTCAGTTCGTGATGACGTCATTTACCTCTTAGGCCGCTCTTTCAATTCTTTCTTAATTCTCTATGCTATGAACTTGAATATTAATTTATTACGAACCCCACATAAATTTCCCCGTGCTGTGACTAATTTTGCCCTGATCTAAATATTTTTCTCTATAATTTCCGAAAGTTTGGCCCATATCCATCCAGGTATTCGCTGGATATTCAATAAAAACCGTCTCGTTATATACTTACAGAAGTACAACAATGGGTGCCATATTTTCAATCTTCGCCGTGTTATACATGCAATTTACACAATTTATGATATTTTCGGAACCCGTGGCTCGAATAATGTGATTTTCGTTTTAAAATGTTCCTGAATTTGGGTTCTATTCACTGTTTATAACGCCCATTTCTGCCCTTTACGTTTTCTATTACTTTCTTGACAATTATTATTACGCGGCGCTGTTGTCTATTGTTTATTTCATTCTTAGTTTCTCTTTGATTACATAAAAGTTCCGTGTTCTATGCACTCTTGCGGGCTAGCCTCACAAATCATTACAATGGGGATGTCGTATGATGATGACGTGCCCAACGCCATTTCAGATTCTAACTGCGGTTTCAACATTTAAAATTGGTGTTGTCTTTCTTATGTCTTCATTTCGTATTCTACTTGTCAGGGTACTGTTTAAAAAAACACTAATTATTGATAATATAATTCATTAGAAAAACAAACGCTATCTTTAATACTGTATTTGTAGGAAGATGGCGAAAAAGATTCAATCTTTTGTAATTTCCAAAATTTCATAATTAACAGTGAAAATCAGGCCTATGCTATCTTTATAAGTCTATTGTTTAGAAGAAATTTGAAGCTAGTTTTGAGAAAATATTGAAAATGTTCCCGAGGCTTCATGTAAAGTGCCCCCAATTAAAGAATATTTCTCTAAATCGCAGAGCTTCGAGTCGGCCAGATTGACTGCAGTATATTCATTTTGGAAAAATTGCTACAAATAGTTTAGGCGACGGTATATCGACAGACAATAGTCAGTCGGACAGCCGGACGGACGTTTTGAAAAAACTAGTGGTGCTGCTCAAATGCATAGACTTTGTCGTACTAGTTTGGCTAGTTTTTTCCGACTTGACCCATCCTCTTCCCAACTGCCATCCATTGCTGCCCTCATTTTTTCTGTTTCCTAATGGTATAACTAAAATATGACTTTAAGTATGTTATAGAAGGGTACAACTTCGTCCAATGTGAAAACGTTGTGGCATTAAGTCTCATGCCAGTGCAATATATTTTCAATATTATTGTTTTGTTAAAAAAATTGCGTTTCCAGAATGATTTCATTTTGATTTTTAGAATGGAGTTTTCGATTCATGATATATAAAACGTATAACTGAGGTTTGATTTTAATTTAAATATCTTTCTCCGAAAACTTAATGTAATCTGCCGTGCTTTTTATTTTGAAGATTTTGTGTAATTTCTTTTTCATATGTAGTATACTTTTGGCTCCTAGAAAAAACAGGAAGGGAAACATTTGAGTTGGCACGTAATAATCAATGGCATAATATAAATAGGTGTAAAATTAATCTACATTGACATTAATGTCGTCGTCTGCGACCAGCCTCTTGAGTTGAAGAAATAATTCATAGAGTAGTAATTACCTCGTTTGAAATCAAATACGCTGTAGGTTTTATGTCAATTGCATCAGACCTGGACATCAGTATCGGGATTATTAAGGCAGGGCGATATGTCCCAATTAAGGAGTGCCCGCAAAACTTTAATCCGGGCCCTCCATATAAAAATGAATATCAAATACAAATAGTATTAGTACCTTAAATAATAAAAATATTATTTTTTTTCTAAATAAAAGTTCCAGTATTTATTTTTATAGACAGTCGTAATTACGTTTATTAAACACAAATGATTGTTACATTTCAAGTAGTGTTCAATCTCGCGATCAAATTTTCAATCTCGCCACCAAGGCGCAGCCCTTAAAAGCTTTCTTCCCGCGCGACCACCCACTATTAAGAGCGTACTTTCACCAACCTCTCACAAGTCGCTCTCTGTGCATGCCAGCACGCCGCTGCACTTCGAAAAATCCAACAAAAGGGCAATAAAAACATTTACAGTGTCTTCCGCGCAAACCGCCGTTCTCACGGGCCCACGCCCGCCCAGAACACTGACCGCCGCTTCTCGGCGCCGTCGCCAGCTGGGGTTTAAGCCCTCATTAGCCTTGGGCTGGGCCACCCCGGCGCGCGGGGCCCTTCACTCACCCCATCGCTCGCTACCTGACAAGCGACCAAGAAATGTGTACAAATATTTCTGGGAATCGCTTCGGGCCTCCCTCGCAAATATAAGCCCGTTAATGTATCTCGCCGACAAAGAGAGTTTCAGGTGCACTGCCGGCGCGCCGTCCCGCTCCTTGGCCACCTGCAAGCCAGATGCCTCAATTCCCGTTGAAATCTCAAATACAAACGGGCCGCCATCACGGGCACCCCACGTGCCACCGCCCTTTGCTTCCGATCGCCGTCAATGTCACGTGACACTCCTCTCCCCAGGCCCGAAGGCGCATCACAAATAGGGAGCCGATCGCGGGCACTTCAAACTTTCCCGCCTTACCATAGGCCCAAGTCACAGCCACGTGACTCTCCCCTCCACGACCTCAATCACACCCGCAATATAATAAATACTGCGACTTCGCTCCCACATGAGACGACAGACAACAGGGGGAACAAACAGAACAGAGAACAGGGAGAACAGACAATCAGTACAGACAATCAAGACAACCAGCAGAACAGACTCAACAGAACAGACTACACAGAACTTCTCAAACTACACTGCACCGAACTTGTTAAACTGACTGACCAGCAAAACTCATCAAGGTCGCCTGTTCCTGCTTCGCCTATCAAGGCGATTAGTACGGCCAAATCAATCCTGCCTCAAATTCGTGCCACTCGCGGGCCGCAGCCGCCACCGGACCGAATTCACGGCAAACTCCACCACCAGCTCCGGTCATCTGAGTCCGCGCCCATGCCAGTTCGCACCACCGAACTGCCTGGAGCCTACCTCAGCCCGGACAGCGACACACTCAGCCGAGTGATTTGCGTTGGTGCCTTCCTTGCTACAAACTGTAAGTAAGCTAAACCCAAGTGTACTTCAAGAAAGAAGAGCAGTCAGTAACTTTATAAACTTTCAATGCTCCTCCGGCTTATTATAAACCAAAACCACTTGTATTAATAATTATTATGCAATTAAATTTATTTATTCTACTTGCATATTATCTATCATTGCCCTAAAAGAAAACAATCCCCTGAAACCCGTTCTGATCCCCGTATGTAGTCGCATTCGCAGCACGGCACCTCCCAGGGCTGCATCTGCTACAAGTAGTATATTGTACAAGACTAGCATGGAAACGTTTCAGAGGTCGAGTTGTGCCTCCATCATCAGGTCTTTAACAATGATGTGTAGTATCTTGTACAAGATACTACGTGAAATGTAACAATAATTTGTGTTTAATAAATGTAATTATGACTGCCTAAGAAAATAAATATGCTCTGGCTCTATCTCTGGTCAGCTGCCATCTATTGTTGCCCGAAGAACATTTTTTGACATTTTTCTCTACTTATAGTGCTAACTGCACTGTTTAATTTGACATAAATTCCATTTTGGTGTTATCTTTTGTTTTTGCAAAATTTACAAAAAAATAATTATTTTTCAAATATCTCTTACACCGTTCACATGCACATTATAATGGATGTGATACATTATCGAAATTGTGAGTAAAAGTGCTTCAATAATTTTAAACGAAGTTTTTCGAAATCTCAATAGGTTCCTGTGAAGAAGAGCTTTAAATATCGTCTTTGTAGTAAATCTTAACGCCATTTTCTTAAAAACGGTACCAAATTTTACAATTAAATTTGCTATTTAGGAGGTTTTAGCCTTCTTTAATATTCTTAAAATGTAGTTCGGTTCTACTTTTAGGAAACTAAAAATTTGAGAAAAATTCACAAAAATATACTCTGGACTGCGAAAAATGGCAAATATATATATATATATATATATATATATATATATATATATATATATATATATATATATATATATATGTGTGTGTGTATACGAGGAAGTAAAGAGTTAGCTATTGGAAAGGTCTCAAAAAGGAGAACGACATAAATGACAATGAATTAGTACATTTATTTAACTAACTACCTCTAGGAAGGACAGCTTACATTTCACTCCAACATCATATTCTGCATTCATTTCCATTTATTTTGTTACAGCTTAACACACGGTTTTGTCCTTACATTTTACATTACACATTTCATCCATTTTACATTTTAATATTCATTATCATTCTTATATCTTTAAACCTCCAATACATTCCAGCAGATGCACGTGACTGCGGGCTGAGTGTAGAGCGTGAACCAGCTGATTAGGCCAACGGGAAACGTCGAATTCGTTCGTTGTTTTTGTTAAGGTAATTAATTTGTTGCAGTGTTCGTTTTTATTTGTTGTTTATGAGCAGTGTGCTTGTTACGTTTTGAAAAACCACATTGAGTGGTTTTCAGCAACACTTTTGCTGTTGCAGGTCTCTAGTTATTAGAAAGCTTTGTGGCATGTAGAAGTTTCTTGTACGTTTCTTGATTTTGTTCAAGCTTTTAAAAGGGAATATGTAGTAATTTTGAACTGGAAGGAAATTATTTTTTATCGATAAATATTTCATCGTTTTAAACTTTTATGTCCTTGGGTATTTGCGTATAACAATAAAAGTAAAACAATTATCGGTAATTACTCGAGTGAAATGAGCACACGTTTGGTTAAGTGAAGGGAGAAGATATACCGGAGATTTGAAAAGAAATTTGGTGCGAAATGTCAATAACGAAAGTTATTTTTTCAATAGTTGTGTCTTGTTAAATTGACGTTTTGTCTGTTGATATCTTTGATTTCGATATGGAGGTTTAGCCAAGGTTCAACCTCAGAAAACATTTTTGGTTGAATGTTAATTTCTTAATTTTTTGCCATTTCAAAGGTTGAAGAACAATATCACAATCTCCAAATACAAAAATGCATAAAGTAGCTGTTTAATGCTATAAATGCATTGCATAGCACATTAGTATTAAAATGGCTTTAATATTTTAGTATCAATAAATTATAAAATTCCATTAAGAAATTATTGAACGCTTTCGTGGTGGTAATGTAGCTATAAATATGAATAATGAACTATATAATCAATCACTTTTGTCAAACAACTAAATCATTTATAATTAAGGTGGTTGCCAGATAGGTTTTACGGCCATTTCAAAATCGATACTACGATCATAGCCTCGTCAAAAGTTTCATTGCAAATAATCATGCAATGAGTCACTGTAATTTTTTCCGTCCTTGTCATTTAATTTTTTTCTATTATTAATTGAATTTGGCTTCGTTTCCTTAAAAAATGCCTTAATCCGGACGCCATGCGTGCTTTTACTGCTATGTGTGGGTCCGGAGGAGGACCGCCTCTACAAGTCATTGCAATAAGCGCGTTTGAAACTGTTAGTGTCGGCTGACCAGAGAGGTAGGGGAGACATGTCCTTCGTCAGGCAGGGTCGAGAAGGGGAGGCAGGCCGACTGACCAGCGGACGGAGTGTTGAACCTTCCTTCTGATATCGACAGCTGTCAAGAATGGAAGTGTGAGGTACTAGAGAGTCTATTCAATGTAGTTGAATAGACCTTTTGATTGCCATATTAACAAACCAAGAGAGAAAAATCAGTAGTTAATTTCTGAGAATTGTAAAATTTTAAAAATGAAACATTTGTAAAACTAGAATTAGGACTATTAAACTATTTTGGAGGGGAATTCATTGAAAATGTTGTGTAATTAAAAGGGGAGACACTTGTAAATTCTGTGTTAAAGTTAGCAAGGTTTAGTTTGTGGGCTAGCAATACAATACAGAGAGATGATATTGCTGCTAAATTGCATATGGGAATTTATTAAGAAAATTTTCAATGAATTATTTATCAATGGTATGTGTAATGAGTTTTCTGAGTAATTAACTGAGTGTGGTATGGTTTTCTTTTCTTTTCTTTTCATTCGAGTATTTAACACATCAGTTTTAATTCTCTATTTAAAAATATTTACTGTAATTTGTTAATAATTTAAATAACGCTAGTAATTTATGAAGCAATTGAATGTGCATGACAATAAAAAAGCGTCAAAAATGTGAAGACCAGAAAGAATACTAAATATGAGATCTGATGATAAACATGAGATTTAATACCAATATTCCAAAACCTACTTCATAAACAATGCAAAATGCACAATATGGCACAATAAATATTAAAGCCTAAAAATGGGTTGTGATTTTACTTTTATGTTCTGAGAGTAACAGCTGATCTAAAGACGTGTTGATGTCTCTCAACACGTAGCAAGCACTAGTCTTCTTTTACTTTTCCTCGTTACTTGTCTGCAACAGAAAATACTATTCTAAAGAAAGCATATTCTTAAGATACTCTAATCATACATAGGAAGGTTTCCTACTTTCAAACAGCCAAAAAGCGATACACGACATATAGCTATTAAAATATTATTTACACAATTTTTGATCAATAAACGATAAACTTCGACCAAAAAGCCAAACTACTAATCACATTTTTTTTAAAAAAATGGTTCTTTCAATATTTTGATGATTATGAGGTATTTCTTATTGTGGGTCTAAGAATTATTGGATTTTTACTGTCTTATAAGAAGAGATATATGCAGGCGACTAGAAAGTCAGGATGTTTCCGTCGCATTGCAAACTAATTTGAAAAGTTAAAGAAAACCCCAGAGTTGGAATTCCAAATCCATCACATTTGAGCAGAAATGTATATTATATGATATACTGTTTTACGAATACTAAAAAAATACAGTGAAGTGTTACACACCAATACACCATAATAACTATGATTATTATTTCAATACTGATAATACAAGGAGACAAGTAGGAACAAGCAAGCGTCCTCCAACACACGTGAAGCAACTGGGATATTTATAATAAAATCAAAGTAATGAAATATATAAATGTATATAAAAAATAAATAAATAAATAAATAAATTGGGTCAGGTGACTCTACAGACGAATACTTTTAATGGCACACAGAAAGCCGAAGCGTGTGTATCGTTCGCAGAGGAATCAACCTGGATTATGTTGACGTGAATATGATTGTGCAAATAGTCGATTCAAAATCGCATTACGCACCTGCGGCTCCGCGGTCACTCTCTCCCACCGCCAGCAGCACCATCACGTAAGAGCCGGCGGTCTCGAACACCTACGAACACCACACACCTTACCACCACCGATCACCCCGATTGGGGGAGTGTACATTTGAGGATGTTGGTGTTGGAGAGGTTGAATGATGAGGTCGCATTTCCTTCTCTACGCCAAGGGATTGATGTGGTCGTATTATGACCCTATGAAAAGTCGCGTCATTCTTCATGTCACCTAGCTAATTAACTTTGAGGCCCCCTCCCGAAATAATAATAGGGAATGAAATAATAAAGTAGGTTATTAATGAATTGAAATTCCTGGATGTCTCAAGAGGATGTACATGCTGGAGCATGCCCAGCGTTACGGAAGTGACGTAGACGGTAAGCATGAAGCCGCGATGGTCCTGTCTCAGCATCAGCAAGAAGAAGCGCTGACTTGATAATGGTTGACTGTGGAAGAGGCATTTGAGAATGTGAAAGGAATTGAGAGTGTGGAGGAAGTTGTGTGAGGAGGAGGTCAAGTGCCGATGAGGTAAAATGCGGAGGAGGTTAAGTGCGGAGTTGGTTGCGTGTGGAGGAGGTTGAATGTGGAGGAGGTTGAGTGTGGAGGCGATTGAGCGTTAAGAGGTTGAGGTAATTGAGGTGGTGTGTGAAAGAGGTTGAGTGCATGGAGATAAATAGAGGTTACTAATGAAAGAGGTTGGGTGTAAACGATGTTGGCTGTAGAGTAGGTTCAGCTTGGAGATGTTCATGGGTATATTATACCTGCTAGAAACGAATGTAAAGAGAGCGCGAGACTGTGAATGGGACTGAGTGTGTGAAGGAGGTTGAGTTTGAAGTATATTAAGTGAGGAAGAGGTTGGGTGTGGAGGAAATTGTCAGTAGAAGAGATTGATAGTGGAAGCAGTTTAGTGGGGAGGTGGTTGAGGATGGAGGAGTTTAAATGTGGAAACGTTTGGGAGTGTAGGAGCTTGAATGTGAAGAAGGTTAAGAATAAACGAGGTTAATGGTGAAGGACAGGTTGACTGTAGAAAAGGTTGAGAAGGGAAGATGTTGAGTGCGGAGTAGATTGAGGGTGGAAGATGTAAAGTGTGGAAGAGGTTGAGTGTGGAGGCATTTGTAAGTGTGAAGGGGACTGAGACTGTGGAGGAGGTTGCTAGATAAGGAGGTTGCTAGTGAAGGAGGTTACTAGTGAAGGATGTTACTAGTGAAGGAGGTTGCTAGTGAAGGAGGTTGCTAGTGAATGGGGTTGCTAGTGAAGGAAGTTGCTAGTAAGGGAAGTTGCTATTGAAGGAGGTTGCTAGTGAAGGAAGTTGCTAGTGAAGAAGGTTGCTAGTGAAGGAGGTTGCTAGTGAAGGAGGTTGCTAGTGAAGAAGATAGCTAATGAAGGGAGTTGCTAGTGAAGGAGGTTACTAGTGAAGGAGGTTGCTAGTGAAGGAGGTTGCTAGTGAAGGGGGTTGCTAGTGAAGGGGGTTGCTAGTGAAGGAAGTTGCTAGTGAAGGAAGTTTCTATTGAAGGAGGTTGCTAGTGAAGGAAGTTGCTAGTGAAGAAGGTTGCTAGTGAAGGAGGTTGCTAGTGAAGGAAGTTGCTAGTGAAGGAGATAGCTAATGAAGGGAGTTGCTAGTGAAGGAGGTTATTAGTGAAGGAGGTTGCTAGTGAAGGAGAGTGCTTGTAAAGAAGATTGCCTGGGGAGAAGGATGAGTGTGGAGGAAGTTGACAGTAGAAGAGGTTGAGAGTGGAAGAAATTGAGTGTGGAGGAGGTTGAGTGTGAAGGAGGTTGAGTGTGAAGGAGGTTGAGTGTGAAGGAGGTTGAGTGTGAAGGAGGTTGAGTGTGAAGGAGGACGTTGAGCGTGGAGGCGAGAGGTACATGAGCATATACCTGCTGGAGCGTGCGCAGCGTGACGGGGATGAAGCCGGCGGTTAGCTCGAAGCCACGTTGGCCCTGTCTCAGTACCATCAGAAGAGAGCGCTGGTCACTGGGGCTTCCGTTGTACCAGGCACTGGCATACGCCGCCTCGCCCACGCCGCTCGCCTGCAACACCCACGCACGATCCACGTATGATCCATTTAACACGATCTGTGAGGAGATTTCTGCGAGAGCGCTATTACACAAAACATATAACGACGATTTGGCACAGAAATCCGAACATATACGTGTCAATAGCTATATATGGGGTGTTCCAGTTAAAACTAGTTTTGGGAATAACTCGAAAAGTGCGCATCTAATCAAGAAATGTGAGTAATAAATGTTGTTCTATCGACAGGACCTATCTACCTATGACATCAAATTCGACCTTCCACCACTACTCCCCCCCCGGGGTTGGGGTGGGGAAAATAGAAATGTTAAATGGACATCTCCGTTTCCTATTGCAGATTCGAATTCTTCGGGGAAAAACGTACCTTTTGCTTTTAACTTTTTTCTGTTTTGCGATAGATGTCGCTGTAGTTGAAAAGAAAACAAAATAAGATTGATTGTGATTCCGGGCGCGTCAACTACTGTGGACATTAGTCCCGTAAGTGTACTGCATGCTTTTGCTCGAGAGGTGGCGGTGGTCTTCCCCCGCTGGATGGCCAGATCCGGCGCCGACCTACCATCGGATAAAGGGGATTTTCCCCAACCAAGAATCTCCCACCAGCGGGGCACCACCCCAGCCGGGACAAGTTCTAAGTCTCCGACCGTTCTCACGGCATATGTGGTAGTGTAGTGCATGTTAGTGTGTCTGTGTGTAAGGAATGAGGATAGGACAAGGAAGAGGAAAGAAAGATCGCGCGCGGTCCGTGGTCCGTTTGTTAGGGTACTTCTCCAGCATTCGCCTAGTGTTGATCGGAGAAACCACGAAAAACTATCAATTAGAGCAGCCGGCCACTAGAATTCTTCTCCACTCAACGACTGAATTCGAACCAGCTGAAAACATAGTGTCAAAAATCCTGCCGCCGTCGGGACTCGAACATAGCACCTCCTGGTTAGAGGCGCTGCAGTGGTATCAGTTGATACACTGAGCCACCGTTCCCGGTACCAAAATAAGCAAAAATCATTATAAAACAAGTTCTTATCGACCATTACACATCAAATAGAAAAAAGTATATTTTCAATAATTTGCAAAAACACTACTCAATGATACCAGAAGTCGCAGTGGGTTATCAAAAAAAAAATTAGAAAAACATAACTCAAAAAAAAGCAACAATATTCATTCTACATATTATCAACATTTTAGGTTTGTTACGTAATAATGTTGCAGTTCGAATACGATAGTAAAGTGACAACTCTGTAGTTCCTCAAACGACGAGAGTATCGCTGCACCTACCAATTCCAATCTGGTGAGAGAAGGGGAGATGATAGAAGACACACTACGACGTTTGTTATTATTGACTATCTGCTTGCCAATAATGAACATGTCTTTTTTAATTTTTCAAAATGAATTCTAATTGATGAGAAAACCTCATTTTTAACGTTTTTTGCATATTTTGATGTTTGTCAATACCAGCGTCATCTATGACGATACGGAAGAAAGTTCAACACTAGTTACGTATTTTTTCCGCAAATCCAAATCTGCAATAAAAAACGAGGATTTCCAATTAACTTTTTTCAAACTTTCCCCAGCCTTCTTCCCAGCGTTAGTAGTGGGGGGATCGTTTTTGGTATAATATGCAACGGCGGAGACGGCGGCGGCGGCAACGGCGGCGATGGCGTTGACTGGGGCGACGGCGGCGGAGACGGCGGAGACGGCGGAGACGGAGGAGACGGAGGAGACGGAGGTGGAGACGACAGAGATGGCAGCGAAGACCGCGGCGGAGACGGCAGCGGAGAGGGTGGAGAGGTTGGAGATGGCGGCAGAGACGGCGGCGGAGACGGTGGGGACGACGGCGGAGACGGCGGCGAAGACGATGGTGACGGCGGCGGAGACGATGGTGACGGCGGCGGAGACGGCGTTGACGGCGGCGGAGACGGCAGTGACGGCGGCGGAGACGGCGGAGACGGCGGTGATCGCGGCGGAGACGGCGGTGACGGCGGTGGAGACGATGGTGACGGCGGCGGAGACGGCGGTGACGGCGGCGGTGACGGCGGCGGTGACGGCGGTGGAGACGATGGTGACGGCGGCGGAGACGGCGGTGTCAGCGGCGGAGACGGCGGTGGAGACGATGGTGACGGCGGCGGAGATGGCGGTGACGGCGGTGAAGACGGCGCAGAGACGGCGGTTGAGACGGCGGCGGAGACGGCAGCGGAGACCGCGGCAGAGATTGCTGAGGCGGCGGCGGAGACGGCGGTGGAGACGGTTGCAGAGATGGCGGAGGCGGAGACGGCGGCGGAGATGGGAGCGGAGACGACGGAGACGGCGGCCATTTCAATGGACATAGTTAAACTCGTCGGACATGCAATACTACCGTGTCTAACAAGATTATTCCAAATTTCGATCAACAATTCAAGCGTGCTCGATGATTGGAAGCTAGCTACAGTTGTTCCGATTTTCAAGAGTGGGGACAGAACTGTTTTGGCCAATTATAGACCGGTAAGTCTCACATCGGTGGTATGTAACCTAATGGAACACTTGATTACTAGCTATATTAGACAAGAATGGGAAAGAAGAATGGCTATTTCAGGGACAGCGCTGTTTTAGGAATGGTTTCTCTTGCGAGAGTTAGATAGCATCATTGTTTCACAATATAGCAGATGAAGTTGATGATAGTGGGAGGGTGGACGCCGTAATAATAGATTTTGCAAAGGCATTTGATGTTAACCCACAGGATAAACTGGTTCATAAATTAATGCAATCGGGTATTGACAGCAGAGCTTTGGCGTGGATTGATGAGCTTGTTCGAATAGGATACAGAAAGTCCGAGTTGGACAACAATTTTTAACTCCAGCAAAGGTAACTTCAGGAATATCTCTAGGAAGCGTTATTGAGCCTTTCCTGTTTTTCGCGTTTTTAAATGAGCTGCCAGACAATTAATAGTCCAAGATACGGCTATTTGTAGGTGACTGTATAATATATCAATTAAAAGAAGAGGAATTATTCAATCAAAAGAAGAGGATATTTTATAGGCTGACCTATATAGATTATATTTATTGGCGGAAAAAAATAGCATGACCATAAATAGTTCAAAAAGGAAAACCATCACGTTTGGTAGGGGCCGCTAATATAGTGAAATTCAATATCGTTTAAGCAACGATAATATTCCAAGAGTCTTTTCTTGTAAGTACTTGGGAATAATTTTTGATAGTAAACTGAGTTGAAATAATCAGTTTAACTCTGTCGTAGGGAAAGCCTGGAGGTCCTTTCATTTTACTATGCGAATACTAAAAAAGAGTACTGCGAAAGCGAGAGAATTAGCTTACTTATCTCTAGTTTGCCCGTTAATGGAACGCAGGGCGGTTTTTTCAGACCCTTATAGAAATTCACAAAAGGAATATTTGAATAGAGTACAGAGAAGAGGTATAAATTTACTTTCCAAAGCAATAGGAAGAATGTAAAATGGGAGTCTAGAAATCAGGAGTGTTAAGGCTGTGCCCTGTACAAAGCATATGCCAATAATCCAGCTTAAAAAGATATCTACATCCGACTCGGAACACCCTCGTAATTTAGTAGAGGGAATCACAAGCACAAGATTCAGTTTAGGCCACAGAGAACAGATGTTGGAAAGGTTTTCCTTTTGCAAATAGAACAATGACTGGAATAAGTTTCCTGCGACAATCTTGGAACCTTTTCCTGTAGGTGTTCAAAGTTTTAAAAGTAAATTAACTAGTGATATTTGTAAACTTAATTAATTTAGTAAGTTAGGCTTATTATAACAGGTATTTATTATTATTATTATTATTATTATTATTGTTATTATTATAATTGATATTTTCATTGCTATTGTGTGTGATAATTACTACTAAATGTGTTGCTTTATTTAATATATAATTATATTCAAGTAGTATTGCATTGAAGTGTGGTGACGCATTGTGAAGTGTAGTGCTATAGAGTAGTAGAAAAAGAAGTGAAGTGCAAATGTGAAGTGAAGTGAAGTACAGTGTAACTAAAGAGTCGTATACTTAATAGTTTAAAATACTGTGCAGGTCAGCCTTAAAATGTAGAGTTAATGTCTATTATTGTTATTATTGCTCTTATTGTTAGCATTTCTACTTATTATTATTATTATTATTATTATTATTATTATTATTATTATTATTATTATTTCCTAAGAATAATTTAAACTTAAATTTTATTTATATATCTGATTGTAATATGCAAATTGTAGTGTTCTGCCACCAGGTTGTAAAAACCTACCAGCAGAAATAATAAATATCTATCTATCTAAAATAATTGGATGGGCCCCGTCGACACAAACGTTTTAATACCCACTTTTCGTGATTCGAAGTGTTACATTCCTCAAACCAAATTTAAATGGAACACTATTATTTTAAAACAATTATTTAGTATGAACAAATAAATATGAACTGATTTGAGTCAAGTTATTAAGGTTTTGATTTCAATTAAAATTTCAGAAAATTGAAAGAATAAAAACAATATCCATTATATACTTACTTTCTCTGATAGCATCTCTCCGAACCAACAATACACAATCATTTGCAATACTTGAACGCTTAAGAGGAATGCCGTGGAGAAGAAAACTAATCCGTTCATTTCAGTCTACAATAAAAGAAAATGTTAACTGTGTATAACATAATTGAGCATCAACAAATTTTGTAGCATTTATCACATTCGCTGCCCAAGGAATCACAAAGATCATGCTTTTACAAAAAATTTCATGACACACTGCATCTAAGGTTGAATTCCGTATCGTTTGGTGCAACAATTGCGAATTAAAAAATATTAAATCGATTGTTTGATTGGGCATTCCATGGTCATTAGTCCCGTAAGGGAAGTGTTCGTTTTCTCGGGAGGTAGCCAGATATCTCCCACCAGCGGGTCACCGCCCCACCCGGGACAAGCTCTAAGCTCCCGACTGGTCGCCCGGCATGTGTGGTTTTAAGTTTTTATTATTTTAAAATATTATCTTACTTCTGTTAGAATCTTTTTATTCTTATTAACTGTTTTGTACTTCACATTTTGAAATCGAGTTCATTGAATTTATATGGTGAATCTATGTGAGCGTCATTGTGCTACATTGTTTCCTGTTTTCCTGGATTCAATTTTCCTGGAAATTTTTGAATCTTTCTACTCACTTCATTTGTTTTCGCAGTCTTATTTTTCATACTTCTAATTTTACTCGTGCATAATTGAGTCGACGATTCCGGATAATCGATGCTCAACTTTACCTTACTGTCCTCCTTTTAATGCTGGAATTAGTTATAAGAATGACAAAAGAATAAATAGATTACTAATCAAACATAGGTTGATGTTCCAAACTTTCATTCGTTTTATGTCTCTCTGTGCAACATACGCATTCTTTATTCAAAAGAAAATTGATATATTATCATAATGAATATTTTGTGTGAATTTTTATTCTAAATTTTTAAAATATCGCTGCCACTGTTTTCAATGTCACAACATTAATTAAAAATTTATCACAACAAATTCCAGTATTTCTCGCGAGTTATATTTGCAAATTACAAAAAGGTGTTTTATGAACCTCAACATGTGCTACATATTTTAATAATGTTTTGTATCAAGTTCTTTTTCTTTGTTTTAAATGAAAACTTGAAATTTAAAATCTCAAATATGTGATTTACCGTGGAAATTAATGGGGGTATTCCCTTTTAGACAAGAGCTAGTATTACGAAAAATTATATTCATTTGATTGATTTCTGGTAGCTAACACAATTTTTATAATGAATTCTATTGATGCACTTACTAATTAACAATAACAAAGAGTCAAAACAAAATGATATTGTCAAAGTCAAATGATAAAGCACATATTTACAATGAAATATTAACAATTTTGACTTATATATAATGTACCGTTATTTATTTTTATAGCATGCACGAAATCACTATGTGTGACGGATTCATTCACAAATAACTGTCACAAACCATCACAAAAATATTTGAATTAAAATATTTATTATAACATTCTCATTTGAGAAAAGTTAAAAACGCTAGGTGCGTTATTCAGTTTCAAATTCACATTTATATATGTAATTAAATTTCACAATATTTTAAGGGCATTTATAAGAAATTTGAGGACAATTTTATTAGAGCGAAATCCAATTTGACCTTCTTGTATATTACTTTCTTATGTGCAATATTTTGATTAAAATCCTTTCTCATTCAAGTAATATAGTATAGACTTACGATCATCACAACGTATGATGTGCAGCATATGTTGATAGCTGCTGCGACAAAAAGGAGAAAGAACACAGGATTGTAGAAATCCCTTACCATTAAGAGGATCCTGCAACAAAACATAATCGTTATTAACTCAAGTATAGTGCAAGTAAATTTCTATGGAAGAGCATTACACTATTCTTGTACCCTCATTTACTTCTTGATTGTATGATAAGCACACCGGGAGTTTAAATATTAGAGTGGAAATTAAGAAAAATACTCCTACTTTCATCCAACTGTTTCAACGAGACCCCCAAGAATCAGTGTTGATAAAAGATAAAAAGTTAAACCACTAATAATGTTATGAAACAGGACAGACTTTTCTGAAGCAGTTGCGGCATTCTCGAAGTAATCATATCAGTTATTATTCAATTATTATATTACGCAAGTTCCGTAAGTGAACTTTTCATTGAAAGGCTGGAAAATTAATAAAGATGTTAGCCGAATCATTAAACAGACGAGAAACTAAAGGCACCTGGATTCCATGTATAACACAATGTTTATTTCATTTCACAGTTGCAGTAATTGAAAACTGAAATTCTTGTTGTGTTCGAAATAGTGATTTATAAATAGTGTTCAAACGGTTCGGCTTCTAAAATGACTCTCTTTTCACTGTGAACGTAGTTCGAACTCATACTGGAACGTCGCAGTCAAATATTGTAACCTCGTCAGTAGTGAATACAGTTTGCTAGCGGTGAAAAGCACTAATCCCATATTGACAACCCATTTTCACTGTTTTCACCAAGAGATCACTCATTTACAAGGTTTTTGTGTTGTTTTTAGCCACCTTACATGATTCTTTAGGTGAAACTCCTATTTATGAAGGTCGGGAACACTAATTCAATTTTTATTATATGATTATTGTTTTACGGTAGAATCAAACAAAAGCAACGTGATTTAACCAATTAGTTTTTCTCACTTGCTTTGAGATTTTTCCCATGACGCCTCTGTGTGTTTAATGCGGATTGCCTGTGCATATTAACAGCAGTCCAGGTGTTTCGATTAATCAATGAAAGATCCAGTCCCTATTATGATCTTAGAATGCCACAGCATAAAATTGCAGTTCTGTAGTTGTCTGACACCAGATTAAAACTTTAACCCATTGTATGATCATTCTGAACCGTCCATTCAATAACTGAATATATAGTAGTTAATTTCGAGTATTAGAAAAGGGGGACTCTAATGAGACCCTTGGGGAGCGCCCTCACCGCAGCAGCTCCTGGTGCCTTCGAGCGACCTCCGCCACCTCCTGCGCCATGCGGTTCCTCGGCGCGCCCTCTCCCCTCTCTGCTCTCTCCTGAGGGCCCTCTTCCTCTTCCCCCTCCCCCTCCTCGCCTTCGGAGCCGACGCGCAGCAGCCGCTTGGCCAGCTCGTCCAGCTGCGCGCACAGCGTCAGCACCAGCTTCACGAACGTGGCGGAGAAGGCGGCCATGTTGTAGCCCCAAAAGACACCCGTCGCGTTCACCAAGATGAGGACGATCAGGTTTGGTATACCTGCGAACCGATTGAACATTTCTTTCGGTGTCGGATGACTGCACAGACCCAAGATTGAACTACATAGATGTGGTCGAAGGCTGGAACCTTATCGTGGGCTTGGAAATGAAATGTGTGTATATAGAGACATAACTGATATGTGTGCATCCTAAGGGGGAGCCCGACCACACGTGATTTGAATTGGCGCGCAAATCAGGACGCGTTCAAAAATGTCAATGTCGGTCGATCGGCTAGTTAGGGGAGGCCTTCCAACGTCACGAAGGGGTGAGGATGTGGGCCAACTTGAGTAGTGGACGAGGTATTCAATTCTGAAATCTGCAGCGGTCAAGAGCGGACGTGTGTTAAACTGGAGAGCAGGCATATCACTTACACGTAGGTAAAACATGGTAAGCTTTTCGATGAGTGTTTCTTATATGTAGCGCTGCAATTACGGTAAGTAGGTTGAATTCATAAATGAGTAGGCTACGAGAACATGATATGTTAGTGAAAGTAACTTTAACGCTTCAGTAGTTGCGTGTATTACTATTGTAATCCAGTCGTATTCATTCGCTGTTTACAGCGAGAGTTGACAAGATTTTGGCACAGACTTTTTAGTACCTTTCGTAGAAGGCCTCAGCTACTGAATTATAGAAAAATACGACTCAAGTGATAACTGCTGCACTGGTTATAGGCGCCGGAAACAACTTGGATTACAATAGTAATCCACGTGACCACTCGCGTTTCAGTTTCTGACCTAAGCTAACAACATGAATATCTCTGCAATCGATGCTCTGAATGTTTATGAAAAGCACTATAGTAGAGAAAAGTTGACCAGAAGAGGATTTCTAATGGATTTTTCTTTGTCCTTTATGAAATCAGAAATGAAAAAGAAAATCGAGAGAAAATCTGACGACAGCGATAAGAATACGCGAGAGACTTCTCCTGGGAATCCGAGAAAGGGCCAAAGGTTCAGCGGAGTCATCAAAGGGCAACATGGGATGTTGTTATCTCGGTGGACGTCAACAAAACAAGATCACTCGACAGTACTGCGAAAATTGTGTCCAGTGGGTGTGCCACATTCAGAAAATTTATGAAATATTCATTTGATTTTAACATTGAAATACATTCAGAATAGAGACTCCAAATGTTTAAACAATTTTGTCAAATTGCTATATTTAATAATCGTAATGCAAACTATAACAAGTGCACAACTCATTTAGAACACAAGAATTTTCAAAAACTAATATCTAAGCGCATGAATTTGACTATGTTTAAAGGCATAATACATTCATTTTTGTTAGCATTTCATAGAATCGGTAATATGTCTACGTTCTAATAAATTATTTAGTATTTTGTAAATGTTCAATGTTTTAGATATCATTACTCGTCCATATTTGAACCAAAAGACGATTTGTTTGGAAAATATTGTTAATACGATTTTTTTTTAAATGGGTTATAACTGTAATTCACGCGACAACTCGCGTTCCAATTCTGATCGCGACCACTGAAGGGTTAATTTGCATTGTGTGGTGAATTCAGTAAACATTTTACAGTTTCTTAAAGTTACGAAGGACAGAACGAAAACAAGTAAAGTATGGTGTGGCAGAATATTTTAATAGAGCGCTTGCAGATCTATTTGGCGACGTTTGTTCCTGTGTTTGCACCAGAAACATATTAAGAAAACGAGAGATGCCACTCCAGCGAACGAAAGAACTGTTTCACGAATCGCACGAACTATGACTTATCAGAATCACGAACGCCAAATTCGTGAGGAAAGGCGCATTGAACGAGTTCAAATTTAAGGAAGATCTGGTGTACCGAAGACGAGGGCAACCGTCTGGGGCAGAAAAAAGGAGATCCGAAGCTGTGTATGACGAGGGCTACGCAAGAGGATCTTTGAAGGCACAGTAAGTCTGCCAAACTTATCCGTTTGTAGCCATTGTCGAGTGAAAACGCTAGAAGAATGTTATTTCCAGAAGCTTACGTAAAAACAATACTGAAAAGTTATGTACTCAAAAATTTAATGTAATTGAATTGACCTTCATTTTTGCTAGCTAGATTGGCTACCCGACAGAAAATTAGCAGTTAATTTATGAGAACCGTATGATTCTCAAAAGTAAAACACCTGTAAAATTATAATAAGAACTTATTTTGGAGAGGCATTTATGTAATTTTAGTGTAAGTGAAAGAAGATATAATTGTGAATTTTATGCTAAAGTCAATAAAGAGAGTTTAATTAGAGGGCCCGTTAATTGAACACAGAGTAATCAAATCCTAAGTTATTGCTTGTAATTTTTATATAGAATCCCATTCTTTAAGGGGAAGTAACAAAATAATTAATTATCAAATGGTAAAGGAATGTTATTGTTTTTTGTTTGAAGTGTGATTTGATTCAGGATTATCAGAATGTATGTTATACTTTTCTTTTTTCTGTTTGAGAATTTAATAAACCCCCAGTTATATTGGAATTGTTGCCAGGTTTTCTTCACATGTTGTCTCCATCACTGACTTCTCCTTACCAAGACACCTCTGCCTTCAGGTTCCCAAACATTTCATCAATATTATAATTCATGTGGCGATGTTCTGTCACATAATTATTGTCGCCCGTTAACAGAAACCTGAGGATGGGTATTAATTTAAATAGGAAGAACAAATTTTCCCAATTAAGGTGCGTAAGTGTAACTAATAGCGCATCTTAATGGATGCCTCACAGTTAATTTTAAAGGCTGGGTTGTTACATAATGGAAATAAGAGGACTTCCAATTATCTTGTTCATGCAGTGGGAATGAAAGATGTATGATGCAATGAAAGCTATCCTCAAGGCCATTAACTATAACATGTTCAATTGGATGGTTTATTATGATTTGAAGGTTACAGCCATACTTAAAGATTTGCAAGGAAGATTTACAAAATGTTTTTGTGACCATGGAATATCGGAGTAACAGCAACACTTTATGTATGTACAAAGGAATTAGCTGAGACATGAACAGTACACAATTGATGAACGAAACTTTACTCCTGCTCCACTGGATCAATCAGAAAATACATTCTTCTATCATTGCATATTAAGCTTAGCTTAATGAGATCGTTTGTAAAAACTCTGCAGAAAGACATTTCAGCATTCGTGTACTTAAGGGAAAATATTACTATAATATATATCCCAATATTACCGACGCTAAGCGTAGTGCTGGTATTTTTATAGGACCTCAAAACAGGAACCTCCTTCATAATTCAAATTTTGAAACAAAAATGAACAGTGTGGAACTAGCAGCGGGTAAATCATTTTCAGCTGCATGATGATTTCCTGGGAAATAAAAATAATTCCAGTTATGAGGAAAGGGTTCGTGATTTATTTCAAGTTTGTCAAGCTCTTGGCTGCCGAATGCCACTAAAGTTGCATTTTTTTATTCCCAATTGGACGTTTTTCCTAATAATTTAAGTGACATGAATGATAAGCATGGAGAACGATTTCACCAAGAAATTAACCAAATTTCGATATTAATGGAGGTGGCATGGGTAATTTTTGTCGGTTCCTTGACAGGGAAACTCCCAGTTCAATATACAAGATGCAATCTACTACCCTACGTTTTCAAAAATAACACTTAAAACATTTTAAAAACTACATTTATATCACTTTTGTATTTAAAAATTAATTGTTTAGGTTAATTGTTGTCTGAAATTATGATGTATTACATGTTAGAGTCATTAAAATATATGAATGAGATGAAATTATGTAACTAATAAATGTGACGATAGACAATTTCTGTGAACTGCATTGACTCAGCACCCTGAAATTAGTAAAGACCACCTACTTTCATTCCTGTTACATAAAAAAGGTTTTATTTGTGGCCTAGTGTTACGTGACGTGACGCGGTGCGTCGTGAGTTGACGCAACAAATGTCAAAAAAAATCGTTTGAAGCACTTATTTTTTGAAAAAACAAAGGAATACATCAAAGTGGCATTAATGTCATGCTATTCAGTGCTTTTCACCAGGAAATTACCCAAATTACGATATTAAGGGAGGTGGGATCAGTAACGTTAGCTAGTTTCTTGGCAGGAAAACTCCCAGTTCACCATATAAGATTATTAGCGTATATTATTATTAAGACTATTAGCTATTATTATTAAGACTATTATTATTATAGCTATTATTATAGCTATTATTATTACTATTATTATTAAGACTATTAGCGTATATTTTCAATAATACTCAACACATTTTAATAACTACATTTATTTTACTTTTTAATTCAAAAATATCCGTGCAAAATATTTAAAGAAATAAAATGGAGCTATTTTCTAGAAAATGGTATTTGAAAAAGTTTCTGAAAATGAGGAATTTTGAGTTCATTTTCTCAGAAAACTTTTGAGTTTTTGAGAAACTTCCTTAGACATCATTTGAAGCACAGCACATATACTCATAAATGTAATAATCACCGGTAATGTAAATATTAACGGCATGGGAGAGATATCAAAAATATTATATTTGTGCATTTTTTGCAAAAACAAAATAGTAGACCAAAGTAGCGTTTATGTCATCTTTTACAGTGCATTTATACACACAAAAAGTGTTTAATAAAATTTGCAGTCTTTTTGGAGGAAATCTTGTTTTTAATATTTTTTAATATTGCCCATATTTCTAAAAACTACTAACATTTTCAAAAAGAGAACATGATGTTAAAGAACTAATTGTAAATAAGGCACTTCATTTCACTAAAAAATCGTTATCTTTAATATTGAAGTTGTAGGAAAATGCCGAAAAAATTCAATCTTTTGTAAATTTTGAAAATTTAAAGCAAACAGCGATAATCGGACTTTCATCATCTTTATAAATGTATTTCACTTTATTCTCCCAAGCAATTTATGCAAAAACGTGCATCAATTTTCTGAGAAAATTTTTAAAATGTCGGAGGGGCATAATACAAAAAATATTCTCAAAATTTAAAAAATGTTTTTATTAACTTACGCTTGTCAAATTTGGAACAATTTAGCAAATACCCATCTGAAGAAACTACAAATTATACAAAACAAGTACTTAAGAAAAGCCGTGCAAGTCCCGTGGTTTATTCCAAATAAGCGAATACACAGAAAATTAAAAATTCCTCCCATTAAAGAATATATTCAACAGATGAGCAACAGATTTTTCACCCTTCTTCCGTCATGTACAAGCGCACAAATATTATATCCAGACAAAAATGCATCCATTCCAACCGCATTATCTCCCGATACCCGAAAGACTCACTTAAACCACCGTAAATTAGAATTAATCCACTCCTCCTATTAACCAGTTCTGCTGACGAAAACGTTAAATAACTAAACAAATAACTTGAAAAATCTTTTCTGAATTACTGCTCTGTATACTTGGTTTACGAGGCCGTGTGGCCCTCCTCAAATACTGTTAGCCGAAAGAATAAATATTATGTGTTAATAAACAGTATATTAAAACCCCTAAAATACATGTCGAACAGGCTGAAAACAAATTTAAAAAACGAATGATTTTCAAACTCGCAGAGCTGCAGGTCGAGCCAGTTCGACCAGGAATATGCATTTTGAAAAAAATTCTACGAATAGTTTAGGCGCTAGTGTTGTTCACAGACGAGCAGACAGACGTTTAGACGAAAAATAAACACTTTTTGTTGGTATCAGGACTCCCAAAACGTGTATTTCTGTGAAAATTTCGAAATCGAGTTTCCACAGCAATACACAACTGTCTCTATACTTCTCTACACCATTACGCATAATTTTTTTTCCTAGGGCTTTTATCCAGCCGACAGCCGGTTGCCCTTTACGTCCCGAAGGGACGCATACTCGACCATACACTAGACAAACACTCTTGCGGGCTCCTCTGATCTGGGGTCAGCAGAACGCGAGGTCCTCCGCGACAACACACACAAAGTCAAGGGACAAACAGCCATGTCCAAGGCGGGACTCGAACCAGCGACCCTTCGGACCGAAGCGCTGAATCAGTACTCGCTCTTAGCCACCTCGGCCATCCAGGTCGGCTACGTAAAATTACTCCGTATATACCTACGTATACAAGAATGTAATAAATAGACATCGGATGTTTAGGGAAATGCCTATTTTTTTCTAGAGAACTTATTTAAAGGCTGATAATATACGAGTCGCTGTAAGATTCGTATGTCCACGAATCATGACAAATGATGACATATGACGAAGTTTTATAATGCTTATTTTTGCTTATTTTAGCATAAATGCCTATTTTTTTGCATAAATACCTTTTTTAGGATTTTTTTGCCTTTTATTTATTATATTTATATACAAAGCTAAGATATCGGAAAATCGGCGATGGTCTAACGTGACCATTCATTACGAAACCTTCAATTCACGTCTTGAAATTTAAAATTACGAGAGAATTCCTGAAAGTATACCAACTGATTATTCTCCATTTCCCTATTTCGTAAATATCAGCCGTGATCTGAGAACATGGACGATTGACAATACACCGAGGGAACCGAATTTTAAGTGGAAATAAATATAAATTCCCAGAAGGTTTCAGTGTTACTAGTGTTGGGCTGCTAAAAGTTACTGGTAATATCTAAATATTACTGGTTAATGGAAACTGTTAAGAATAAAATGTTGAAGAGTTGTAAATATGTAAATCTAGTTTTACATTAAAATATACGAACTGGTTTTGTGCATTTAAGTTTACAAAATAATATTGTCAAAAATTACAATTTTTTCATTTTATTTTGTATGTAACGTATGACTGTGCCTTTTTTCTCCTTATTCTTGACTTTTTCAGTGCCTTTTTAGGCGCCTAAAAGACGATTTTTTAGTGCCAAAACATCTGATGTCTAGTAATAAAGAAACAATGATGTGGTTCGAACATCAATTACTAACACGAATACATTGCGTTTACCAGAATACAAGAAAGTAAAAATCGTTATTTTTCAGTACAGAACGAATAGAGTTACGCAACTAATACATGCACACAGGAATAATATTAATTGTTTGCAGTTAATTACCTGAGTAGACGTCAATAGGATGCCAGAAGCGAACGGGTGGCTTCAAAGTGACCATTGAACCAATGGTAGGCACACCCACATTCATCATTGCGCCCACCACGTACCTGCAGATGGATTTCGGAATCGATTCACTGGTATTTGGCTAAAAGAAATAGTCTCGAAACTCTTGATATTCAACCAGGATTTTTAGTGACTCGTAACTAAAGAGACTTTTTAATATGAAGGTTTCAAAAATGTTTTAAATTGGTACATGCAAACCATGTTATTATAATGCTTAATTTTGTAATCTAGGAATTCATTATTTATGAATGATTGAGGTAACAATAAATAATAAAAATAGTGTAACAATAAACCGAAAATTAGAATGTCATATAAACCTACCAGTAGATGATGTTATCTATCTTCTTCATATAAACTATTACAGGCGACACTGGGGAATCAATATAAGGTTTCTCTATTGCCATTATGTAAGAGTCAAGAGCATCTATGATTTTTCTCAGTCGATAGGCGTTGAAGACCGCGTGAAAATTGTTGAACGCAGCGCACGTGGACGTGAGGCATACACCCGCCTTGGAGATGAAATCGTTGATGTCATTGCTGTTCAGAAAGAACTCCAACCATTCGCCCAGCAAAAAATAGATTGTTAATGCGTGAAGAAATCCTATGAGAGCTCGCGTCGCCTTCTGTGAAGGGGAGAGATGGCGTGGGATGGGCCCTGTGTGAGCGCCCATGAAGGCCATCCAGCGAAGGTACATCGCAAACACATGCCCTCTTCTCCATGAAGGCTCTGACTGCAGCAGCTCTAGGAGGTGGTCTCTGTTCTCTGCCATCTCGTGCTGCTTCCTGTGGGAAGAGAAAAAAGGTTGTCTGTGGGGCCTCAAAGGTCATCCAGCACAGATACATCGCGATGGGATGTCCTCTTCACCACGAGGGTTCCGACTGCAGCAGCTCCAGGAAACGATCTCTATTTTCCACCATCTCCCACTGCTTCCTGTGGGAAGAGAAAAAAAGGTTGTCTGTAGGGCCTTAAAGCTCATCCAGCACAGATACATCGCGATGGGATGTCCTCTTCACCACGAGGGTTCCGACTGCAGCAGCTCCAGGAAACGGTCTCTATTGTCTGCCATCTCCGACTGCTTCCTGTGGGAAGAGAAAAAAGGTTGTCTGTGGGGCCTCAAAGGTCATCCAGCACAGATACATCGCGATGGGATGTCCTCTTCGCCACGATAGTTCCGACGGCAGCAGCTCCAGGAAACGGTCTCTATTGTCTGCCATCTCCGACTGCTTCCTGTGGGAAGAGAAAAAAGGTTGTCTGTGGGGCCTCAAAGGTCATCCAGCACAGATTCATCGCGATGGGATGTCCTCTTCACCACGAGGGTTCCGACGGCAGCAGCTCCAGGAAACGATCTCTATTTTCCGCCATCTCCCACTGCTTCCTGTGGGAAGAGAAAGAAGGTAAACTCTGCCATCTCGCACTGCTTCCGTGGGACCTTAATGGCCATCCATCGCAGATACATCGAAATACGCCCTCTTCGACACGAGGGCTCCTACTGCAGCAGCTCCAGGAAGCGATCTCTCGTGGCTGCTATCCCGCACTGCTTCCTCGTGGGAAGAGAGAAAAGTTGTGTGGAACCTTCAAGACCATCCAGCTCAGATACATCACAAATAGGTGCCATCTTCGACACGAGGGCTCCTACTGCATCAGGGCTCCAGGAAGCGATCTCTCTTGGCTGCCATCCCGCACTGCTTCCTGTGTGGGAAGAGAAAAAGTTATGGGACCATCAAGACCACCCAGCTGAGATACATCGTGGCTCAAGAGTTACAAATGCAGCAGTTCTAGGATGCGCCTTCTTTGGCTGCCATCTCGCACTGCTTCTCAGACTGCCAGACGATACTTCAATAAGGACGGACAGACGAGCAGATGGACGGATGGGCAGATAGACAGACAGATGGGCGGATGTGCTGATAAACGGCAAACTGACAGACAAACGGGACAGACAAACGGACAGACAAACGGACAGATGTAAACGGACAGACAAACGGACAGGACAAACGGACAGACAAACGGACAGACAAACGGACAGACAAACGGACAGACAAACGGACGACAAACGGGACAGACAAAAGTGGACAGACAAACGGACAGACAAACGGAGCCGCAGACAAACGTACAGACAAACGGACAGACAAACAGACAGACAAACGGACAGACAAACGGACAGACAAACGGACAGACAAACGGACAGACAAACGGACAGACAAACGGACAGACAAACGGACAGACAAACGGACAGACAAACGGGCAGACAAACGGGCAGACAAACGGACAGACAAACGGACAGACATAAGGACAGACAAACGAACTGACAAACAGACAGACAAACGGACAGACAAACGGACAGACAAACAGGCAGACAAACGGACAGACAAACGGACAGACATACGGACAGACAAACGGACTGACAAACAGACAGACAAACGGACAGACAAGCGGACAAACAGACAGACACACGGACAGACAAACGGACAGTCACACGGACAGACAGACGAACAGACAGACGGACAGACAGACGAACAGACAGACGGACAAGTAGCTTTTGCCATCAATCGATTTTTCGATATCAAGAACCAGCAAAACAAGGATTTTGATTTCCCAACGTGTTAAAGGAAATTTATTTAGTAACATAATTTATCCACTCTTTTGTATCCAGGGCCCGGTAATAAGAGCTTTTTTGTCAAAAATTTGGAGTTATCCGACGCCCCATTCCAATACTTTCTGTTCTTATGACGTATGGGCAAGAAATTGAAAAGTAAACGTCTATAATAACAAAATCAGGGAATCGAGGAAAAATAGTTAATTTTAGAATTATTTCATGAAGTGAATCTTATATTCTGTAGCAAGAATGATAGTTCCCCAGAGATTCGCGGTAATCGGCATCGACTCTGTTTCATTAATTTTGTTCCGGCAATGAAATGAAAGAGTTTTTACATTTTTAGCCTCCTCCACAATTCAGAACATTGTACTAAAGCTATTTATACAAGCATTATAAGGCATATTATAATCACCAACTGCCACAGGAAATGTAGTATACACACAGAGTACACAATGGAGTATACACACAACAAAGATCCTATCCCCAAGTCTCTATCATGTGGAGTATACTCCATTTCCTGTGGCAGTTGCAATGCGCAATACATTGGCCACACCGGAAGATCCTTTAATCAAAGAATCAAAGAACACATGCATGCTCTTACACACGAAACAACACAATCACACTTTGCCAGCCATCTCTTAGAACAAAAACACTCTTTTAATCCAGAGAGTGATATCAAAATTTTGGAGATGGAAAACAGATACACTCACAGACTTAAATTAGAAGCCATTCACATCAATAATTTATTAAACAATCACCAACACATTATTCTCAATGAACAAATTCCTTCCCTCGCACCCCTCTTGAAACTCGCCGCTTCCCACGCACATTAATCCATCTGCGCGCCTCTTTTCCGCTACCCGGCTGGGCCTTCCCCTAGAGGCCATTTCCCAGAAAAACCCTGCGGTCTCTCCCCTCTCCAATGAGAGCTGTCTTTTAAATAGCGGCAATGCCCTTCACCCTCGCTGTCTTGTTTGTACCGAGGCCCCCAGCCACCTCAGAATAGGTATGTCAGTTTGCTCATCTCAATTTATTTAAATTTAAATTTATTTGTCTACATTATTTGTATTTCATTTAATCTTCTTCCTTTATTAGTTCTCTCTATTCAAAATTATGTTTATATATACTCCAAATTTTCTATTTCACTAAAATTCTAATTTCATTTATAATAATATCCTATATTTGATTATTATATTTATTATTATTATTATTAATTGTTATTATTATTACTTGTAGCACTGAGGATGGTCGCAATGCGGCCGAAAAAGCTTCATGCCAAAATAAATACATACGATGAAACAACGTTCAAATTCATTTACTCAATGTAAAAGTAATCGCCAAAGTGCTCAATAAAACTATTAGTATTTTCGCTTACGCTTGGAGAGCTCTGGATGATCTCGGCGGATGTGGATGACCTCGCCCCCAATGGCTGTGGGGCCTGCCAACTGCACCCAAAGCGTTTATAACAAAGAGAAGGATAATTCTCCTGTCGCTGTCTGTGCGCGCAGCCGCTAGCTCATTCTCCCCATGCAGGTCGCGGCGTGGGCGCCACGCCCCCGGCGGAGCCCAGTGAATAAATCGTTTCGTCATGTTCCCATCTGTACTCGTCCCAAGATAGCGGCTCCGTTGCAACACACATCAGAGAGAATAGTTTAGTACGTACTAGTAAGTACTGGTGAATTACTATAAAGTGTCCAATTATGATCGTTATTAACCTAATATATAAAAGTATTTATTTGAGCAAATATACAAATATAACAAAATTTGAATTTGCAAAAAAAAGTGTGATTCAGTAAATCTTGTTTTTAAATCAGACCTATAATAACTCTTGTATGTAGTAAAGTAGAATACAAAGCATGCTTGTAATTATACTAAATGAAAGCAAATACAGAACATATGTGAATGATATAAACAAAATATGCATAATCAATATCGCAGTAAAAATAGCATAAGTAATAGTAGTAAACAAAGAGTAATCGTAGACAATTCACATCCAAAATTCTATTAAAGTGGCAAACTGAAGGTTTTACTTAGTATTCAACAAAGTATTGGAGTAAAGTATAGCGTACAAAAATATTTTTCAGATGCATCTAATTAACACTATAGCAACTAGTAGTTCATTACCATTTTCCAGAGAGCTATTTTAAAATCATAAATTAGTAGTAACAAAATAATGAAGAATAGAAAATAACTGGTTGTCCCTCATTTCCAAACATCCATCCGGTAACTGGTTAAACAAGTGCGGAACCAAATAAGAAAAGGATGAAGTAAATAGTGATTTGGAATAACGCGTAAATGAATCTTAAATGGTGATCTGGTGCAGAATGACCTAGCGTACGAATCTTTTAAGAAAGTTACTTGATCACGAATATAAGGTGGGTTTTAAGAACTTTAATTACAAGTTTAAAGATTGGTTGCCAGATTCCCTGCCTCATTGTTACCCAACCTGAATTCTGCTTAGCCAGAGATATGTGATCGTACCTTCTGAGGTCATAACAAAATCTCAGACACTTTTTTTGCACACCTTGAATGCTAGTCATCTGAAGGGTTTTCAATCCCGGGCCATGGGCAGTATCCACAAAGTTAAACAGTGGTAGAATCAAGGAATCCATCAAATGCAACTTTAGCTTCGTTGGTAAAGATTTTTGTTGGTCCCATCCGCTAAGAGAATAGTGGCCGAGATCGCTAAGGCACCAGTGTCGTAATGGTCTCGGGCCGAAGGGTGGCGGGTTCGAGTTGTGTTCGGCATATCACCCCTTATCATCACCATTTCGTTTCATCTTCATAGTTACCATAACGTCAACTCTAATACTGATCGATCATAACCTAGATATTAATGCGACCTTAAATAACCAATAAAAAAAAATAAAAGAAGGTTTTACTGAACGAGTATAAATATCTCAATCGGTCATGTGGAGTAGAACATACTTTAGGTATATGTCGATCAAACTCGTCGAGAATTAACCCCAAATTACGTGCGGCATCGTCAGTTAGCATTGGCATTATTTACTTGTTTGGTTAGGGCTTTCTTTCAAATGATCCACCAACGTTCAGAACAACGAGCTACAATATTCTACATAGAGTTGCTGAAGCGCCTTCATCTTTGCAGCGAATTGAAGCCATTTTTTTTTAATGAAAGCAGCGCCCTCTGGAGAAACAGAGTATTCTAGTATTCCGTTTGGCGCTGGTTAAGGCCGGGCGGGCGCGGGCCGCGCGTAATATAAATTCTCTTACTCTGTGTTTCACGACCAAAAATCAATCATTTAATCACGAAATCACAATATGTAAGGAGAACGTATTGAGAAAATTTAAAAGTACGTTGCTTCTTTTTTCGACTATTGTCATAAGAATGGAAGATTTTTGTTGAAATGTTATTGTAATTAGCAGAACACCTGAAAGGGAATGATATTGCAATAAGAAGAAAATAAACAGATCACAAATAAGACGGCAAACTTGAAAAATTATATTTCTGTGGTTTGATTACTTCAATTTTTATAGTTATATGCCTAACATACTGAACGGATATTGGATATTATTACTCTAACCACAGCACTCGTGGTATGACGTCTGATTATACCTCACAATACTATAACAAACGACGTGAACATTGATTCCATTTAAGTTGTAACGTACTGGCCTCTAAGATACAATGCCAATCTGTCACTCATTTAAATTTCACAAACAGACATTTGATGCCCCTCTTTATGTTGGATATTTACATAACTATAACCTATTATCCGTCTAACTAATCATCCCCTTAATAGAAGGGTTGGATAAAACGTAATGAGAAATGTTTTTTTTCTCTGAAATGAAGTTATTGACAGAGGTATTTATATTTACACAACTTCTGTATAATCACTGTCTCTCTGTTACTGTCTCTCTGTTACTGTCTCTCTGTTACTGTCTCTCTCTGTCTGACTCACTGTCTCTGACCTTTCAGCAAATGTTAGAAAGGCGGCGTATACAATCTGCGCTTCTATTT
>BLKR01006548.1:0-16541 GCA_011170035.1 Teleogryllus occipitalis
AAAATTTGATAACTTTTCGCGTAATTTTGCATGAAAATACGGGCGAGAAAGTATTTGCTGTTTTACCATCATTACTTGCACCACTAGTTTGTTTTTAAATAACTACGACGCGTTTCAGGCGACTTGTGGTACTGACAGATCATGATCAGATGCCTCCAGATTATGCCTACATGATCTATAGCTCATTCCTCTCAAGATAAATCGATTGGTAAAATTCTTTGAATATTTCCTTTCAGGGTATTCTAAGAAATTTCTAGAAAAACACATGATTTTGATTGCTACGAATTACCTAGGAATATTAAACATTTTTGCCGAGAGAGGTAGCAACCGAGCTGGCCTTCATAAGCGGGACATACGAGAGAACATATTGTAAGAATCATAAGAACGTGAAGAATTGAACTTCTTAGATCTCCTTCTCTTTCCTATCTCTCCACACATCTCCTCTCTCTCTTCTCCTTTTTCTCTTCTTTTCTTTTCTTTTCTTTTCTTCTTCTCCTTCCATTTCTTTGATTCCTCGGCGCAGAGCAAGAATATTACTGCATTCCATATTACACGCCAACATGGCTGGTTTTCGAAGAAAAAGTCTAATATTGCTTACTATCCCTGAAGATCGTTTGAGCGTCTAGAGACGCAATGAGAGCATATTTGAAGTGCGCTACATTATTTGAAGCAGCGTCTCCATGAAAACGTCTTCTTCGACACACAACTGTCAGAACAGAGCACTTTTAAACTAGCTTCTTGCCAATAAAACATTTCAGTTTTGCGTCGTACGAACTCACCAATATTACCATGTCTTCTAATGGCACAAAATCTAGGATATTCAGTTACGAGTTGCTCATAAAGGTTATAAAAGTTATCACTTTCTACTACTCCTTTTCTGTGTTGCCAACGCTGTTAAAATGTGCTGCCCCTAACTGAGGAGTTTTCTGAGTAGTTCCATTCAGGAATTCACCTGACTGACACTTAAGAGTAAGGATTAAGGTAACGGAAAACAATTGACTGGCATTGACAAGGCATTTTTTTTTAAATTCGTTTGGTCGTTGTTGATGCAACACGTCTCTTAACCCTTGTTGGGCGTTGAGCGCTTTCTTCTGAAGTAATCTTCCGTTACTGAGTAAATTACTATACTATATTTGTCAAGTCTCTTCACGTCGCAGTCAGTCAGTGCCTTTTATCCCTTCGGCCAGGGGCTCGACGCCGTTAAATCCCGGGTTTCCTAGCCGGTCACCCAACCAGGAACCCGCGAGTGTCGAATTCGCTTAACCTTCGTGACTTCACGGAGTGTAGTAAACGAATTCGGCTAGCGCCGTCGGTAGCGCTCCTTGTCAAGTACAAGTAATTATTTAGTATATAATAGCTACAAAACTATTTTTCTCAGTAAAATGTGTTTTAAGACACCTTTTGAAGTTACTTTACCAATGTGTCTTTAATTAAGACACTCGCTTTCTAGTGTACTTTCACTTTTCAATTACTCCCTTCCCTTCACAATTGCAGTAAAATTTTGTTTTACTACAAACTGGCCTACTCCTTCCCCCAACACCGTGTACTTTTTAAGAACACTTAAGTTCATGATACACTTACACACCTAGTATTCCCCGGAATATTGTTTGGGAGTATTGTTTTATGGTATCTTTAATGCAATTCTTCCTCGGTCGCAGGATGGTATACACCCGCGTAAATACACACGACGATAGAATTTTCCGCTATTTGTCAGTCGGTTACGAGACACACACGGGAGCACAACTTGTAAATGTTTGGCCAATTGCGTTTCGGAAGCAGATCACCGACGCAGTGATATGCATCCATCCACTCGCGTGATATCGATTCCGCATACCTCTCAATGAATTCGCGATCCTTTGATGTGGAAATGCTTTATTTTGCGAGCTGCGATTCGCGTTTAGCTCCCGAGCGAGCGTTTCATTCAATTTCTGCACAGTGATGTGTGAGCTATTTTCAATTTTTTAATATCTGGTTGGAAACACGATCATGCGGCAGTTTAGCACTGCCAACTCACGCATGAAATCGCCATTACCGAACGGTTAAGCTGCATCACGTTGGTTAGTCGTCTTCATTTCGGAGTACCACGAAGACAGATCATGGTTCATTTATTTATTTATTTATTTATTTGTTTATTTATTTATTTATTTATTTATTTATTTATTTATTTATTTATTTATTTATTTATTTATTTATTTATTTATTTATTTATTTATTTATTTATTTATTTATTTATTTATTTATTTATTTATTTATTTATTTATTTATTTATTTATTTATTTATTTATTTATTTATTTATTTATTTATTTATTTATTTATTTATTTATTTATTTATTTATTTATTTATTTATTTATTTATTTATTTATTTATTTATTTATTTATTTATTTATTTATTTATTTATTTATTTATTTATTTATTTATTTATTTATTTATTTATTTATTTATTTATTTATTTATTTATTTATTTATTTATTTATTTATTTATTTATTTATTTATTTTACGTCAAAAAAACAGTTAAAAACTGCGTATGACGTGCTATGGGGAAAAGAGAATTGTGTGCACATTTTCAAAATTCTGTGATCCCTACACTAAGTCATATACTACTTAAATTTTGAATTTTCAAAGGGAGAAAACAAAAACAAAAAAAAACTCCCATGTAATAAAATCTATTTTCAAGGATAAGCAATAAATTTTGAATTTGGAAAGGGAGAAAAAAAAAAAACAAAAAAACTCCCATGTAATAAAATCAATTTTCAAGGATAAATAAGCAATAAATTTTGGCTCTTATTACTTCCTGCCACGACAACATGGAAACGATAATTTGAATAATTGTATTTCCCACTGAATTCTAGAAGACGTGCACAGAAAATGAAGTTACATTTATGTCCAGAAGCAAAACAAGGGGCCATCTCAGCATTTGCTCAATGGATCAGGGAAACTGGACGAAAAACCTGATCGAGATGGGGTCATTGACCCGGAGGCTGTAGTACAATAGTTGTTACAGGTTGTTTATACACATTTATACAGTCCAAATGGTAAATAATGCATTATGTATCATTGTTAAAATTAATGTTACTTTTCTTGTGATGCTCAGTATAGTCTCTAATTGTATAGAAACAGTTATGCAGCAGAAACGATTTCACTCGGGATTTAAACTTTTCTATTGAATTTAATCGTTTAATGTCATCTGGCAAAGTGTTGTAAAATAATGTACATGTATTGTATGTGAATTTTTTGTAATGAGCTGTTGATACTGTCACCTGATGAATATGATTTCTACGTCGAGTGTTATAGTAATAGACTTCGGCATTTTCTGAAAATATATTCCCGCCCTTAAGCAAGTCATTTTTGACAAAAACCACTGATTCGTAAATAAACAGACACGGTAATGGTAAAATTTCTAGATTAATGAAGAGAGGCTTACATGAATCACGTGGGTGGGATTTGGTTATTATTCGTACAATTCGTCTTTGTAATCTAAAAGTCTGGGAGCTATAAGATGTATTTCCCCAGAATATTATGCCATATCTCAGGCGGGAATGAACATTCGCGAAGTATACACAACGAGCAGTATGAAGGCTGACTGAATTTGCAAGAATTCTGAACGCGTAGCATAATGAACTTAATTTTGTGTTCAATTCATTTAAATGGACGTTCCATTTAAGGTTTGACTGAATTGAGAGACCTAAAAATTTTGTTGCCTTAACATCAGTCAATGGTACACTGTTCATTTTCAATGGAGCACAGAATTGTTTATTTGAAATGGAAAACTGCATTAAAACCGTTTTCTTTTCGTTTACTATTAATTTGTTATTTCGGAACCAATTTGAAACATCTGATATTGTACTATTTACGGTTTCTTTATTGCAAAGGATGTTCGTATCATCCGCAAAGAGAACCGTTCTTCCGTTTCGAATCGTCGAGGGCATATCGTTTACGTAAAGTAGGAACAGAATAGGGCCTAAAATCGATCCTTGAGGAACTCCACATGCAATGGGCAAAGAGTCGGAAAGGTGCGTACGTAATGTTCCATCATTCCAGTAAGGTATTTCAACTTTCTGAGATCGTTGTTTAAGGTACGAACATAACCAATCTAGAGCAATACCACGGATTCCATATGAAGGTAATTTTGAAAGTAAAATGTCATGATCAATGATGTCAAAAGCTTTTGAGAGATCTAAAAATAATCCAATAGGTGCCTCGTTTTGATCTAATGATGAGGCGACATCTTTAAGAAAAGAAAATATAGCTGTTTCCGTTGATTTTGATTTTCTAAATCCATGTTGGCAATCTGAAAGCGCGTCGTGTTTAGTGAGAAAGGTTTCCATTCGTACGTAAAAAGTCTCTCTAATATTTTTGAAAAAACTGATAGAAGAGAGATGGGCCGATAATTTTGAATTTCATTTTTGTTGCCTTTTTTAAAGAGCGGCTTAATTTTAGCTGTTTTGAAAATATCTGGAAACGTTCCAGTGCATAAAGATGCATTAAATATGTGAGTTAACGGGTGTATAATGGCATACGCACAAGTCTTTAACAAAGAATCTGGGAATTCATCTAAACCGGACGAATATTTATTTTTTAGTTTACCGATTATTTTGAGAACTTCATAGGAAGAAGTTTCGGAAACGAACATTGTGTCTAAAATTTTGGGTGAACTATCTGTTTTTGAATTTTGTGCCTGAAGACCCTTAGTGAGATCGGCAGCAATTCTCGAAAAGTATTGGTTAAAGAGACTAGCCACTGTTGCCGGATCGTTTACATTTATATCGTTATATTTTAAAACAACATTCTCTACGGGTTTTCTAGTTGATTTGGTAGTATTTTTTATTATATTCCACATTGCTTTTGTTTTATTATTTGAGTTCAAAATATCCTGATCGTTTTTCATGATTTTAGCATGCCTTATGACTTTTCGTAACAATGTTTTGTATTTTTTAAAGTAGATAAGGAAATCTTGAGATACGTCATGACGTTTAGAAATGAAAGAAAGAATTCGCTTGTTTTTACAAGATGTCCTAATCCCTTGTGTTATCCAAGAATTGCTTTTCCGTGAAATATTTAATTTTCGTTTTTGAAGAGGAAAGCAAGTGTTAAAATGAATTGAAAGAGTTGAAAAAAAAAAAAGAATTATATTTGTCGTTTGTATCAACAGTATTATAAACCGCTTCCCATGACTCCTGCATCAAGTAATCAATGAATAATTTAATTTTACTTTTAGTAAACAATCTAGTCATACGTGTATTATTTATTGTGTCAGTGATCGCATTTCTTATAATGGTAAGAATTTGTGCATCGTGGTCACTGTATCCTAAATCTTTGGTTTCAACTTCATATCGAGTAGTAGTTTTGTTAATTATAATTTGATCAATTGCCTTCATCGAATGTTGGGTGATCCGTGTAGGTATATTAATTGTAATGTCTAAATTGAAGGAATTAATTAAATTGAGAAACTTTTCTTTCTCGCAAGATTCGACCAGAAAATCAATGTTAAAATCTCCGCATACAACAATGGATTCAAAAGAGCGATTGCTGACTTTGTTAAGTGTTATCTCCAGGTTTTCTAAGAACAAAATATAATCTGCAGTTTTCTTTGTTGGAGGTCTGTAAATGCAAAGTATTATCACTTTTAGTGAAGTAAGATGTACAACAGAAATTTCGAAAATATTTTCAATGGAATACACATTTAATTCCGCCAAGGGGATAGAATCAATATTACTTCTAACGTAAATACAGGAACCCCCATACGTAGGACCTTTATGCGATTCTCTCTCTCTCTGCAATAAAAGCCTGCGAGGTAAAAGTTTGGAATTTGGAAAATGCTTAGTTCATTAGGAGATAACCAATGTTCTGTAAAGCAAAGAACATCCATTTGATTTAGATCGCTCTGTAGAGCTGCCTCGATAAACTCAGTTTTATTTGAAAGGGATTGAACATTATGGTGAAGAATGTTTATTTTTTGCAAGTACCTACACGAATGTTTTTTGCTGCATCTGACTGTAGTTGCTATATATTTACTCCATTTTTACCTCGAGTGCGTGGTCGAAGGTTGTAGTGTGTCCCGGCAGTGACAGGTTGTGAGGAAGATGGGGCATCAGGTGTAGATGAATTGGTAGTGGGAATGGGAGAAACGGGAGTAGGTTCAGAGGAAGAGGCAACAGGGCTCGAAACAAGGGTGGGAGGTGGAGAACGTAAGGAAGGTGGAAGGGATGGTTTTTTGACAGGAGACTGCGTAGGACTGGAGTTGATGATGTATTGAGTTTGAAGTAGCACGTACACTACTCAAGAACAGCAAATAAAATACTCTCATTCAAGACTGCAGTAAATTACAAATTTTAACAAAAAGTCTTCACGAACATTACAGTGACATAGTACAGTGTATTCGGATTCACACGGTACAACAATTATTTTCAAACCTGGGATATCAAAGGAAGTTCTTGGTCCATAATGCAATAAGTGAAAAGCAAGTATCTAACAGCGGCGGCCTCTTCCGTGGAACCGTGCTGTCGCACATCAACTGTGTCGTAAACAGTGACGCACTCAGTATGTGAATTCAGTCGATGCACGCAGTATGAGAATAGACGGAAATAACACAAACAAATATTTACGTTTATAAGTCAAAATACAAACCGTTTCAATTTTTGTATTATTCCCTGAGTTCCTGGGCATGTAACGTAACAACAGTCACCTCTCACACGGTCGGACTCTGCTATAGTAGTTTTCTTTCAATTTCTGCAGACATTGGAAGTTAGTAATATGGATTTGTGTAACGTGTTCGTGAAGTATGGGATACGGCAATAATTACATGTACCACCCCTTCCAAATGAATCTTTAATGACAAGGTGGTAAGGATAATTACAAAATGTAGCAATAGCTTAGCAGCCTAGTTAACCTTAGAACTTTGTCCTTAAAATTCACATATAAGTGGAAGTACATAAATAACTATTTTGTTTTTCCAGTACATAAACAGTCGTATCAACGAACCATTTAAGCATTATGATTGTGAATGTTAAAATACTGTAGCGGGCGCTGAAGCTCTTAGGTTTAGAATTTAGATTTTAGCACTGATATTTAGAAACTGATCGCACAGTTGAATATAAAATGAACATCCACTAACCATGGGTAACTTACATATTCAACAATGGTTTAAGGAAAACGTATAGTAAAATTCTTCAGTAATGTTAATTCTTTTACTACATTTCATACTTTGTACGAAATAGCTCGCGACAACACGTTTGAGAGTTACAGTTCTCTATGCACTTGTGTGATTTTGATTTTAACAATAGATAAGTAACCATAGTTATGACGCATAAACTCCAAGTCAATTTTATATTTCTTTTGTAAAAAATAAGATTTTCTGGTAAAATTATGAACAACAGTATGTTTGATTCTTGGTCGCTCAAAATTTTTCGTTCCAATGTGGGAGAAATCACTCCAGTGGTAGTAATTTTTGTGTGACTCCTACCATTAAAAGCAACTTCACTTTTATATAATAGAAGAAAGTAGAACACTCTTAGATAATTATGTTTGTACTTCAACCGTTTTAAGCTCTGTGGGCTCTTTAATTTAACAAACGAATAAAACATAGTCAAGACGAACTCTTGCGGGAAATGTTTCAAGATTCTTTCTCAGAATTATACCGTAGCCCTCTTTACGATTCGAAGAACTTAAGAAACTTTAAAATAAACCCCCTCAGAAAAGTTAAGGAAAACTGCAGATGACAAATTGCATTCTTAGACAAAAAAGTTACGCCTAGAAGGACGTGTGGAAATGGAGTGTAATGTGAGATGCAGGAAGGATCTGCGCATTGAGGATCTGATTACACTTACAGATCTGCACAATGCATTGAAAAATGTGTTTGTCAATAGAGCGTGCGACCTCCTCTATCTCGCAAACAGTGAACCAAGCGTCGCGGCAGTAACTCGTAGAGATGTCGGACGGCATCCTACGATAACTCGTATCAGAACTCTTGAATGGACGCACACAGTTCCCGAATATTGCGCGGGTGAGCAGTATTCTGTAGGGAGAGTCTATAGGGAAGAGATTTGGGGATGCTAAGGGCCATGTAATGTTGAAAGTAGTATGCAGGCACTCCCTAGCGATGGCTGCTGTGCGTAGTTGGGCGTTGTCCTGCTGGAATATTATCCTAGGGAGTGAGTCCAAGAACGGTAGAGCAACTGGCTGCAGGATCTCCTCCACGTAGCGGCGTGCTGTTAAGGTGCCTACGATAAACACCAGAGGTGATTTGGTGTTACACGCAATGGCACCCCACACCTTGACACCAGGACTTGGAGCCATTTGGCGTTTGCCAGTAAACCATGGTATTTCACGATCACCAGGGTGTCTTCACTCATGGATTCTCTGGTCATCGCCACCCAGGCTGAAGCGATATTCATCTCTGAACACCACGCGCTGTTAGTCTGCGTCCTTCCATACCTCCCAGATGCGATACCTTGCCAAAATTTGCTGCCATTGGCGAACCGTTAAGGGGAGTCGCCTAGACGGCCGGCGTGAGCGTCATCCCACGTCATTGAGACATCTGACAACGTTGCAGCGGGACATGGGATGCTTCATTGTGGGTTCTTCTGAGCCCTGAAGGTCCGCAAGCGACAATGTTGGCTCAGTCAGCCTGTGGGACAATCTTCTGGTCTGCTGGGACCTTCCAGACCTTTCCCGTGGCGCGTGCGTTCTTGTTGCCTCTGCTACCAACATGGTGACAATGGTCACACCCGTGCGATTCAAAAGCTGCGTAATGCGTCGAAGTGACCAACCGGCTTCACGGAGTCCACGATGCGGCTCCTGCCGAACGCATCCAGCTGCTAATAGTGCTTCGCCATCCGCCTCCGCGACTTATTCAATATTCAGTACCACACCAGATCCACAGGCGACTGCGACTGTTCGGCGCCACAAACGCCCTTCTACAGTCTGGCGGCTAGGCCGACGCGCGCGTGGTCTGCGAGTGCACAGTGCGCGATCAGGCGTGGAAATGGAATCGGTGAGTCGGTCTTCCGATGTGGAACCGACCCACCAAGTTTGAAACAATTCCTTCTAGGTGCGACTCTTTTTTGTCTAAGAGTATTTGTTTTATTAGAAAGGATTCATCTCATTTTATGACTATAATTTTGTAATTGGCCAAGAAATAATAACTTTGTAAATATTTCCAAATCATTTTATAACGACTTGCACCTCTCAATAGTGAAAATCTGCACATAATATTCTAAAATAGGCATTTAAGTACGCACGTAAAATTCTAATGAAGATATTTCAATAGGCACTAGTAAATTATTATGCTCAGCCGTAGGCGTGCACACAGGTGGGAACAGGTGGTCGTGTCTCTCCTTTAAATTTCGGAAGTGGCACTTTAACCGTACGTAAAAGGCATTTATTTTCATTAAATTCCGATTTTTTAAATTTTTAAGCTGAACATTGGGAAACTGGTACTCGACATTTCGGAAGGCGGCTTTCCAAACTATCGAAGGCGGCTTTCCAAACTATCTGCCAACCCTGTGAATTGTTCAAGATAAAACCCAATTGTTTTTATTGTTATTGTGTCATTTATTATTATTATTATTATTATTATTATTATTATTATTATTATTATTATTATTATTATTATTATTATTATTATTATATATTATTATTATTATTTTACTTCAACGTTGCCTTTTTCCGTTTCTACAGGGTCGGCACTAATGAGAGCGGGCTCATTTTTTTTATCAATGTTTAATTTTTGTATTATAATATTTTTGACCTTTGATTTTTAAAGACAACATTTTCATATTAATATTTTTTACGTAATACATAGTGCAACGTTTCGGAAATTTGTTGGTTTCATTGTCAGACTTAATTGAAATAAATAAATAGATTATTTTAACAATGGTCAGTTATTTATTTCAATTAAGCCTGACGATGAAAAAACAAATTTTTGAAACGTTGCACTATGTATTTTGTAATAAATATTAATATGAAAAATGTTGTGTCTTTAAAAATCAAAGACCAAAAATATTATAATATATTAAAGAAATACAGACACAAAAAATTATTTTAATTTCTGTTTGCGTAATGATTTGGCAATGATTTTATGACCGGATGCCCTTCCTGACGCCAACCACAGGAGAGACACATAGACAACACACACAATCACGGAACGCACACAAGCCATGCCCGAAGGGGATTTGAACCCACGATCCTTCGGTCCGAAATCGCCACAGCACTACAGCCTTAGCGATCTCGGCTACTCGGATCGGGTTATTATCCCTGTAGTATTTATTAATTAAAAATATGTTCTATGTACCTAAAAATGTACTGGAGTCCCAGAGGGGCTCAGACATGTTGGCTCCTCTCAGGCCGCGCTCGCTTATGTACTCTAATAACATCACAATAATACAAGAAATGCGGACTGCTGGACATTGCTCGAAATCTCCCATGAGAACTGCCTAGTGTCTGTTGTCTGAAAGGAAGCTCTTAAGTAGGTGCAACACATTTACCTTTATATAAATATAGAATCGGGATGAAGTTTGCTCACGCACATGTTTTTATATGTATAAATCTTGGCATGTGTGGCAGTGTAGTGCATGTTAGAGTAAATATGTTTGAGGGGAGAGGATAGACAAGGAAGAGGAAGGAACGATCGCGCGCGGTCCGTTGCCCGTTTGTGAGGGTACTACTCAGGCATTCGCCTGGTGTTAATATGAGAAACCACGGCAAAGTACCGATCAGAGCAGCTAACTGCTAGAATTATCCTCCAGATAGTGGCTGAAATCTATCTAGCAATCTAGATCGTTTCGAAAATCAGTTATCGAACCCTACAATTCCCCGGTGCGACGTCCTGCAGTGGCAAACAATTGCTGCCTTGAGCCATCTCAGCTTGAAATGGCACGCGCCGTTGATGGTTCATCGATCAGTTTAGAGGTTACGGCATCTGAGATAGTTTCCCTAAATATTATGCCTATTGAGAAACGAAAGACGCCTAAAAAGTTTATGAGAGTGAAGAGATACTACCCATCCCAATTTGTTAAATAACAGTTTCAGAATCGCTTATTAAGTTTGATGCTTTAGAAAAATATAAGAAGTTAACAAATTCTGGATAGAAAAAATAACTTTTTACTTTGTGTAAATTATCTTATGAATGACTATAAATATGTCAAAAGAAAACCAATATTTTCTCATTTAAACATTTTAACTGGGTATCTTGTTATTTTCTTAACGATTTGTAAAACTCAATGTTAATTATTCAGTGATATCAATCAAAGAACGAGTAAATTATGATACCAGAGTGTGGCAAAAATTATTAAAATCGCAAATGTTTGTTTGAACAGAAGAGTGATGAATTCCCTCCGGTGAAATGTATGCTTTGCTCTATTCACTCACGCACATAAATTTCTAAGTGCAAAACCGACCGTCGTCTGCAGCTGAAAGGAGCAAGAGTAAGATGCTATTTAGGTAAATAATCTTAACCGACATGTTTTGGAGACTGTTGAAATGAATAAGGCGAGAGGCAAAGGGGTGGATGTGGTATTCGACCAATAAAAATTTACTTGTCTACTCGACAGTTGATTTTGAATCGGTAAATACTGTTATTTAATTGTTTGTGCTTAAAAGAGTAGTTTAAAATTGAATTAAGTTAAAATTTGAAAATGAAAATTTGATCTTAAAATGCTACCTTGAGGCTAGCCGAAAACAATTTTAATGGTGACGTACGTTCATAATGATTATGATTGTTACATAAATATCAGATAAGTAATACTCGAGAAACAGCAAAATGGACGTGTGAACAGAAAGAAGAGAAGTAGGAGCAGACAGCAGTGGCGACAAGGCCAACATCAGAAATGCTGGAATTGGAAAACTCCTCCAAGGGGAATGGCTGTCATGGTGATGACAAATTGAGACGATGGCACGTGGTAGGTCTGCAGGGAGTGAAGTTGGTCTCTAGTACTGGTTTCCTTCAAAGGTCAATCGATAGCTGGCACTTCCGGACTCGGATCGATATTTGGAGAGGGGAGAGTGACGGCAGATGTGAAGGACAATGAGCTGTGGATTTGAAACAGTGGTTAGAGCAATCGTGTTATCCCGTGGAATTTCGTCGAACTGAATTTGAAAAACTGTTGAGAGCGTTATGTATTTATAGTTTATGGAAACAAATTATCCTGACGTATTTACTACTTAAAAACGAAGGAATATGGAATTCCTTTTCTGTAGACTAATCAGTGACAAATAAAACTCGGTGGTTTTCATTTCTATTTAACATATTTTCAGTAGAGTTTGGACTCTGTGAAAGCAATGGTAATCCAACACAATAATTGATTATGCGTCAAGGTACCATTTTCGAAACTCAATTTTCTGTTCCATATATATTATTTATCACAATATCATAATGTACTAGACACCTTCGAAAACTTTTAATACAAAGTGCATTCTTTGGCTGAGTACTTTGTGAAAAGGCGTCCAGAGAAAACAAGAAGTCTAGAGGAATATACTCACAGGGGATCCTTATATCAAACAAAAGTTCTGTCCCCGAATAAACAGAATTTATTTCCGATCTGATAGGTGGTTTTCAGTGGTTTCTTCAATCAATACCAGGTGAATTCCGGAGCAGTACTAGCAATCAGGCCACGAACCGCGCGCGGTGTTTCCGTCCCATTCTTTGTCCTATCCAATCCCTTACTTACACACACACTTATATGCACTACAATACCACACATGCCTGGAGACCGGTCGGGAGCTTAAAGCTTGTCTAGTGGCGGTGCTAGCTGATGGGAGATACATGATTGAGGGAAGCCCACCTAGGAAGATCCAGCGAGGAAGATCACAGCCACCTCCCGAGCAAAAAGCACGAACTACACTTACGGGACTAATTTCCTTAGCAGTTGACGCGCCTGAAATCACCAATGAATAAAAAAATAAAACATCCGTTAGCTAGCCGGCAAAGTCAGTCAGTCGACCCAAAAACCAAGTACATACATAAGAAATAATCGTAATTTGTAGGATTTTTCGTAGAATAGAAAATCAGCTTAAACACTGGTTATAACGGCGTTTAAAATACCAAAATACTAATAATAGAATATTCTTTCTAGAATATATGCGCAACGGTACTACACGAAAGGTAGACTATCAGTATAGCGGCGTAGATAGGAAATCGTTATCTACTTTTGTTATTGCTTCAGTCACCAATTAAAAAGACACAATAAGAAATTGAGCAAAAGTTGTGAAAAATGATATGAAAAATGCAAGTTAAGAACATTATTATCAATTTTGAATTTCAACAAAGTATTTATGATGATATGAAAAATATTTAACTGAATGAAAATCATATTTTTACCGCTTAGTGACATTTTTCAAAGTAAGTATCACTATACTGTGTTATATAATGAAAATTTTGTAGATGAAATTCCATAAGGTGTAATAAACCATTCGCATGAAAACATAAAATTGATGAAGCAAGTTATCTCTATTTTTGAAGGAAAAATAGTATTCACCTTAAATGTGATGTGTAACAATGTAGTTCATACTTCCGTGTTATAAATAAATTATTTGATTTATCGAATTTTCGAAATAGACTAAAACATGTGAACGGGTATATATTGACAGTAATGCATCCTTTCATGAAATGATAAATGTCAAAAGCAATGAAACATATTATAATCGCATTTGGTGCTTTGGTGACGCCTCTGAGAAAGAATAAATATTTAAAATGCCGTTAATTAATACATAAATTCCGTTTTTCGTTTATAGACACTATTTTGACGATACTATTACAATGTACCACATCGGCGGTACACATACTTAAGTTGGTAGTATGACGGTAATAATGTTCTCTTGACATTACATACATTGGACGGACGTATTTAAAGTAACAGAAACAAATTCAATACTTATTTGAAGAGTAATTGAAAATAGCAAAAACAGTAATCAGCTGAAAGAAGTGTTTATTAAGGAAAGATATGACCTTCCCCCAAGAAAAAGTGGTCACTGGCCGGTACAGTAGATTAACAATAAAACAGTTGAAATCCCTTGCAAATGACGCGGCACACCGTAGCACGTCGACTTGGAATTCTTTAGACACATTGTTGAATGTCCTGTACATTCACTCTTTCGGAAGATTTAAGACCACAAGCTACCTATCAAGTATTCTCCCTCGCGGACAAGGGGGAGCTGCTGCGGACGGGACGCTGCCATCCGTTGTTCCAATTCGCAAAGTTGTGTCCCGGGAGAAAAGATAACGAAAAGGAAACGGGCGAAAGAAGGCAGCTCATAGAAATTCCGCACGCAACGCTTCGCTTCGCTTCGCTTCGCTTCGCTCCGGCGCACGCCTGCCCCATCCGCCCCGGGAGCTTTGCGATAATGGAGCGCTGGCGTGGCGCGGGACGAAGGGAACAGGGAAGATTCGTGCGCATTTTGGCTGCGCACGTTTTATCAACACAAGTCTTTGCTCGATGTACATTTTACCAACATGAACCGTTTTACGCTTGAATGGGAGCGAGTATTTTCTAATTTTCCATTTTTTTATTGGGTAATATTTCTGTTTGTCGATTGTAGGGAAGGTAATGTTTTTTATCAATCATGCCATAGTTAATAAAAACTTACATGCCTGCACTTCTCTCCCATCGTACATCGTAATAAATGTTTGTCCGCTAAGTAGGTAATAAATAATTGTATATTTCAGAAATCATACACGTAATATTTTTGCAATTTAGACTTCATAGTGCAATCACATTTTTTGAATGTGCGAGACATCGTTTGACGCAGATGTAGCACAAGTCAAGCAATTATAACTTTTGAAAAACATTGATACAATGTTAACGAGATGAAGCTGTGTTATGAAATGTTTCTCTCAACTGCAAAGTTACTGTTCACTGACGTACATTCTTTCTAAAATAAGTCATTGAATTGTGTTCAAAGATAATGAGTATATATTAATGTTCCCTTGTAAACCCTCCAGCAGGCACGTGGAAGCATGGAGAGATGTTTCGACAGTTTTCTTATTATTGTCTTATTATTTCTTATTATTGTTCTTATGTTGTCGGTAATCTATTGTAAAAAAGTTTGTTTAAAAAAAAACCTTCACAGACAGTTCCACCTACAGCACGCTCCCGGTAATTTTCTTGACGTAGTTCACAAACCAATTGTTTACATGTTCCCTGCAGTGTAGTTTTATACTTTTTCGTAATTACACTGATTACTTTAAAAAAATTAGTATGTATTTTTCTTTCTTTAGTTATATTCACACATTCAATGACATGTTTCTGCTGAGTTTTTATTTATCGTTTATATTTTAGTAATTTGAGATATATCTTAAAGTAAAGACAAAATATAATAAAGATATCCTAATTTTCGACAAGAAATTAAAGCTAGAAGTAGATGAGGCCTAGTTGAAGATCAACATCATTTTAACGTTGAGATTATGTTCTGTATTTAGATTTATTCTTTAATAAAAAATATTATATTTGTTAATAGAAAGGTGGTCCAATATTTTGAAATTAAACAAAAACCTCTTATCTCACATTCTTACGAATTCATTTCTTTTATAACTCTAAAAATATTGATTTTATGTGAGAGACGCGTAGGCAGCGTTGGAGGGATAACCGGCAAGGCAGGGTAAATGACAGAGATGTAGGCGGTGAAAACAGTGGTAAATGTCGAGAGGGGGTAACTGCAGAGAAAGAGAGAGAGAGTGAGAGAGAGAGAGGTACGCGGTGGGAGAGGGTAAGTGACGAGAGTGCCATAGATAGCGAAATAGGGGTAAGAAACGAGAGGGAGAAAGTGGCGAGAAAGGGTAGGCCACAAAAGAGGGTTAAGCGGCTGGAGAGGGTAAATGACTAGAGTGACATAGGAGGTGAAAGAGGGGGAGTGCCGAGAGAGATTATGGTGAGAGAGGTAAGCGGCGAAAGAGGTGTAGGCATTAAAACAAGGGTAAGCGGCGAGGGAGGGTACGAGACGAGAGAGACGTAGGCGGTGAAAGAGGGGTAAGCGGAGAGGAAGGGTAAATGGCGGGAAAGCATAAGCGGTGAAGGGCAGTTGCGAGAGAGGGTAAGTGATGAGAGAGACGTAGGGGGCGAAAGAAGAGTGAGCGGCGAAAGAGCAGAAAGAAAGAGGGGTAAGTGGCGAGAGAGGGTAAGTGACGAGAGAGACGTAGGCAGCGAAAGAGCAGTAAGAAAGAGGGGTAAGTGGCGCGAGAGGGTAAGTGACGAGAGTGTCATTGGAAGCGAAAGAGGAGTAATAAACGAGAGATGCTAAGTGGCGAGAGAGGGTAAGCCACAAAAGTAAGGTAAGCGGCTGGAGAGGGTAAGTGACTAGGGTGACATAGGCGAAAGACAAGTAGTGCCGAGAGAGACTATGGTGAGAGAGGTAAGCGGCGAAAGAGGAGTAGGCGATAAAACAAGGGTAAGCAGCGAGAGAGGCGTTAGTAGCGAGAGAGAGTAAGTGATGAGAGAGACGTAGGCGGCGAAAGAGCAGTAAGAAAGAGGGGTAAGTGGCGCGAGAGGGTAAGTGACGAGAGTAATAAACGAGAGATGCTAAGTGGCGAGAGAGGGTAAGCCACAAAAGT
>BLKR01006548.1:16641-55093 GCA_011170035.1 Teleogryllus occipitalis
ATCTTGGTTTTCCGCGAAGTTCCCCGTGAAGAGAGCCGCAGAAGAATTGGAAAGTGAAGCGAAGAGTACTTGCAGGGAGTTTGTGGAGTGAAATTGTCGGTGAGCAGACATGGAGTGTAGAGACTTGCCAAGAGAAGGAGGAGGAAGAGAAGAAAAAGGAGGAGGAGGAGGTGAAGAGGAGAAGAATACGAAATGAAAAGAAAAGGAAACGATCTCACCTGTACCGTTGCGCGCATAGGTCGACGGGAAGTGGCTGATAGAGCTGCATTAGGAGGAGGAGGGGAAGAAGGAGGCGAAAGAGGAGGAGAATCCGAAATAAAAAAAACAAATTGAATGGGCTCGACTGCAGGGGAATGGGGAGAGTGGAGAACGATGGGCAGTGGCAGGATGATAAAGATGAGGGGAATGTCTGTCTGTCGTGCGCCTACCTCACACTTGTACTTTACCAGGAGGAATTCACCCCGGGGTGGGCACCTAGGCACTAGACTCTCTCCGCACACCACGTAGGTATAAAAGTACGCCTTTGGGCTGCTATCTAGGTTTCGTCAGAACGCAGTTGACTCTCACGGTAACCTCCCCATACAATGCCTGGGTTGAGCCATCCTACCAGCTCAGAGCTCCTTGCTATCCAGGCTAGAACCGGAGTTCAAACAATGCGCTACTCACATGCACCGGGAACAAGTCCCCCCTCTTTGCACAGAGTATTGCGCTATTGCCACAACGAAGCCGAGAGCCCAAAAGGGGGCCATCAGAACTAAGGTTAGAGCGGCTCGGAGCCTCCTTCTCGTCTCCTCATTGCCCACATCTTTAGGCTATTGACGAGAGTATCGACAAAACCTGAGCAACCTGACGGGTGGTATCATGTTCCCGCCGGATTTCTCTGGGTAGTTTCCAGACCATTCCGATGAACCTCCTTCACCCACTCCTGCCCAAAGGTCGACGCGCCAGGGACCCAACTGGTGGGTTACCCGGCAATCAGGAGCTTACTCACTGCCTCCACCGACTTGCTAACGACGTGAGTACCGCCATGAAACTAGGGTCCCAGTCGTCGTCTAGAACTCTCCACCAGAAATCGCGGTAACCTACGCTGCCGCAATCCCCTCTGCCGGAGAAAGGAAAGATGAGGGGAGGAAAAACATAGAAGTAGAAGTGAAGAAGAATCTAGAGTTAAAGCAAAGCGAATGTACTTAACTGGAGAGGCGTAGGTGGAGCGCAGAGGTCGATGGGCGGCGGAGGGTAGAGCTGCGCCAGGAGGAAGACAAGGAGGTGGAGAGGGAAAATGAGGTGAGAGAGGAGAAGAATCGAGAGTTAAAAGCAAAGCGAATGTGCTTCCCTAGAGAGGCGTGGGTGGAGCGCAGAGGTCGATGGGCGACGGAGAGTAGAGCTGCGCCAAGAGGAAGACAAGGAGGTTGAGGAGGAAAACGAAAAGATGAGAGAGGAGAAGAATCCAGAGTTGAAAGCAAAGCGAATGTGCTTCCCTAGAGAGGCGTGGGTGGAGCGCAGAGGTCGATGGGCGACGGAGAGTAGAGCTGCGCCAAGAGGAAGACAAGGAGGTGGAGGAGGAAAATGAGAAGCTGAGAGAGGAGAAGAATCCAGAGTTAAAGCAAAGCGAATGTGCTTACCTGGAGAGGCGTGGGTGGAGCGCAGAGGTCGATGGGCGGCGGAGGGTAGAGCTGTGCCAGGAGGAAGACAAGGAGGTTGAGGAGGAAAATGAGAAGCTGAGAGAGGAGAAGAATCCAGAGTTGAAAGCAAAGCGAATGTGCTTACCTGGAGAGGCGTGGGTGGAGCGCAGAGGTCGATGGGCGGCGGAGGGTAGAGCTGCGCCAGGAGGAAGACAAGGAGGTTGAGGAGGAAAATGAGAAGCTGAGAGAGGAGAAGAATCCAGAGTTAAAGCAAAGCGAATGTGCTTACCTGGAGAGGCGTGGGTGGAGCGCAGAGGTCGATGGGCGGCGGAGGGTAGAGCTGCGCCAGGAGGAAGACAAGGAGGTTGAGGAGGAAAATGAGAAGCTGAGAGAGGAGAAGAATCCAGAGTTGAAAGCAAAGCGAATGTGCTTACCTGGAGAGGCGTGGGTGGAGCGCGGAGGGCGATGGGCGGCGGAGGGTAGAGCTGCGCGAGGAGGAAGACAAGGAGGTTGAGGAGGAAAATGAGAAGCTGAGAGAGGAGAAGAATCAAGAGTTGAAAGCAAAGCGAATGTGCTTACCTGGAGAAGCGTGGGTGGAGCGCAGAGGTCGATGGGCGGCGGAGGGTAGAGCTGCGCCAGGAGGAAGACAAGGAGGTTGAGGAGGAAAATGAGAAGCCGAGAGAGGAGAGAATCCAGAGTTAAAAGCAAAGCGAATGTGCTTACCTGGAGAGGCGTGGGTGGAGCGCAGAGGGCGATGGGCGGCGGAGGGTAGAGCTGCGCCAGGAGGGACACAAGGAGGTTGAGGAGGAAAACGAGAAGCTGAGAGAGGAGAAGAATACAGAGTTGAAAGCAAAGCGAATGTGCTTACCTGGAGAGGCGTGGGTGGGGCGCAGAGGTCGATGGGCGGCGGAGGGTAGAGTTGCGCTAGGCTCATCACGGCCTCGTTGCAGAACTTGAGCCCCATCACCTCCTCGTCCTCGCGTCCGTAGCGGAACGTGAGCGTCACCTGCCCGAACACCTGCAACCACACACGAGCACAAAACTGGATCTCGTGTCTACGTGCTAATACCCATGTCTCACAATAAGATAGAAATGAGTAAATAAAAGTCTAGCGGTGCATGCAATTTTCTTAAAAACAAAGAAGCCAATTGCTTAAACTACTTCCAACGAAATAATTCCGACGTCACCATTTTCACCGATGTCACCTTTAATGAAATCTGTTCCTTAAAGATATACTTTGAAAAACGGTCATGTACAATTTTTCGAAAATTTGAGTATTTTTCGCGTAGTTTGCGTGAGAAATGGAAAGAGAGAGAGAGAATGTGAGAGAGAGAAAGTACGTGCTGTTTTAGCGCCACAAGTTCTCGGAGTCTTGTAGTCGCATGACATCAGTTGCATTGTTAGCAGTGACTGAGTACGATAATTCAGGCGATACTCGCGATAGGAGAAATAACAATAAAATGTTTACCTTTTTGGTCAAAATTGATAGTTTTTGTTAATTTATTTAGTATTTGCTTTGTAAATTAGTAATATAGATTACCAATTAAAAAGACTCCATCTAAAATATATTAATATTTATATAAAACGGAGAAATGAACGCAGTGAAGAGTGTTAAACACATTAGATACAAATTTCAAATTAGACTCAAATTTCAATTACTGAAGTATTAGTTTGCAGTAATTACATTCTGACAACTATTATGTTTTAATTTCTCATGTAGTTTAAACTTATTTATTGGACTGCAAACAAAACATCATTCAATGAATCTTGTATGAGGGAACTATTTGCTCTAGCACAAAACTTTTCAGTAAATAGTATACTTTGTTATGTTAACACTAGAAACAATCCATTTAACATAGTCTCTTCTTATTAAACAAAATCTGCCTTTGTTTCAATCTGTAACACACTCAGTCTAGAAGATCCACGTTCAAGTAATTGCTAATAATATTTGTATTCTAAGCATGTTGGTTCTTGCCCTGTGGCGTGTGGCAAAATGTGTGTTCTCAGCATTGTGGTATTATCACCTTTTATGTTTATATTAATAAAATGATAACGTAATAAAATATTTATTAACGTTTTTATGACTATTACTTCACGTTTGAGAAAATATATTTATTTATTTATCGTTAACCACACTTATTGTTAAATAAGAATTTCCAAAACATCTTTGACCATGGAGGCTTTTTCTTTCGAGGTTCTGTGTGGGGAACTGTCGCAATAAGAGATTCAAGTATACGTTGGTGAAACCTTAAAATAAAATTATAATAATTTAAGCATTAAAGTTTCAGATAAATTTTAATTTCATGCTTTAAGATTCCGAATATTAGAATAATAAAGTATCATATCAATGGTGCTTTTGCTGTTTAATATCGCAAGAGTTTCAGTAGTTAAGATTTTCTGTATCAATTAGAATCTCATGTCAGATGCAACATTATGTACAATTTGATGTCTATAATGCGTGTTTGTTTCAAGCTTAATGCGAAAAACCCCTTCTACTCTATGTTTTGTGAAATACGTAAAACTTAGTATGTTGTTACCAGAAGAAATCTAAATCTAAAAGTATTGCCATTATAATGACACAAAGACCACTAATATCGACATAATGTACATTTTATTTCATTGTCTTCTGAGAATATCAATGTTCCGTGGAACCCACTTCAGAATTCTTCAGTAAACTTGTGATCTGAGTTAATTGCTATTAAGACTACGTATATGAAAAATCTCCAATTATACATCTGAGATTAAAAGATGACAAAAGTAACTGCATTAATTCAACATCAATGTTGAGTAATAAATTGAAAGATCGAAGACATCAAACAACAGCTTTAAAAGAACACATCCAAACCCGACCGCAGGTGCAACAGATTGCGTTCCCGCACCTTTCCAATAGAGAATAGAGACAGTAATAGAAAGAAATGTATGTCCTTTTCTCTATGTGTACTTCTGTGAGACTTTGGTTTACTGCAATCGAATCAGTGTTAACCACGAGTTTCCCATAATTTACAATTGGAGATAATATTTCTTAAACTCTTTACAGAACGTGAGGATCCGTCATTGTAATGACTGTGGTAAAACTCACAATAGATGTCAACCATTCTTACGAATTAATTAGGAAAATTAACTTACAAAGATAATCGGTAAATTGCAGTCTATTACGAGACAAATGCAAAATTTCCTTTTTGCGATTACTTTATTATTACGCCACTTTTTACTTAATTATTTCCTCTTAATTTATTTTAAAATATAAATTATTTTGTGAAACTATTTCATCCTTCGTGTCACTCTCGCGTTCTATAAGAATTCTCGTTCAGCGTTGTCCACCAACTAGAGAGGCCACACCCTTTGGAACGAGTGATTAACCCGTTGTTTTCTCTATGTCACAGCATCTCGCCTCCCCCTCCACACACACACAGGCAACCGTTGTCAGGGAAGGGACCTGTTGACAGCGCGGGCGGAGCGGGTTCTGGTCTCGACGCCGCTCCGCGCCGCCAGCAGCGGCAGCAGCTGCGGTGGCCGCCGGGGGCCAGTGATGGATGACGCCCCCAGCGCGCTCTCCCGGTCGCCCCCCGGGACGTCGCCCCCGCCCCCGCCCCCGCCACGGGCGCCGCCCGCCGCGGCGCTGTCCCGCGCCGCGCGTATCTCCTCGCCTGTTTCCCCGCGGAGGGTCACATTCATCCATTAGGTGGTGAGGGAGGGGGAACGGGGTCGCTTCAGACCACGAGGCCGCGGCGGAGTGGTGTCGCGTGGTGGCGGATGGGGAGGCACCGTCGTCCTCTCTAAAGCCCATTTGGCCAACAAGCGAAGTGTAACAATCTCTCTCTACCTCACGCCTTCTTTTTTCCTCTCCCTTACGCTCCCTCTCCCTAACTAGCTCTCCTTCTCCCCAACTACCTCTCCCTCTCCCCAACTACCCCTCCCTCTCCCCAACTACCTCTCCCTCTCCCCAACTACCTCTCCCTCTCCCCAACTACCTCTCCCTCTCCCCAACTACCTCCCTCTCTCCCCAACTACCTCTTTTTCTCTCCAACTACCTCTCCCTCTCCCTAACTACCTCTCCCTCTCGCCAACTACCTCACCCTCTCCCCAACTACCTCTCCTCTCGCCAACTTCCCACCCCTCTCCCCAACTACCTCTCCCTCTCCCCAACCACCTCCCTCTCCCAACTACCTCTCCCTCTCCCCAACTACCTCTCCCTCTCCCCCAACTACCTCTCTCCCTCTCCCAACTACCTCTCCCTCTCCCCAACTACCTCTCCCTCTCCCCAACTACCTCCCTCTCCCCAACTACCTCTCCCTCTCCCCAACTACCTCTCCCTCTCCCCAACTACCTCTCCCTCTTCCCAACTAACTCTTCCTCTCTCCAACTAACTCTCCCTCTCTCCAACTAACTCTCCCTCTCCCCAACTAACTCTCCCTCTCCCCAACTAACTCTCCCTCTCTCCAACTAACTCTCCCTCTCTCCAACTAACTCTTCCTCTCTCCAACTAACTCTCCCTCTCTCCAACTAACTCTCCCTCTCTCCAACTAACTCTCCCTCTCTCCAACTAACTCTCCCTCTCTCCCACTAACTCTCCCTCTCTCCAACTAACTCTCCCTCCACTTCCCTTTCTCTTTTTAACTTACGTCATTAATTAATCACTCGCGTACATTTCAAATACCACCGTCTGTCATTACTAATATGTCAGTTAGGTAATTTTCTCGGTGATAATCCGTTATCAATTATATTGAATTCTAATTACATTGTATTTAATATAATATTATTACTAGTATTTGGTAAAATATTATAATTTAGTAAAATATATTTACCTTCCGACCCTGTAGATAATCTGGATCAACAAGGACGACGCCCTGCAGCTTGTCGATGTAGTCCCCGGTTACGCTGAGGTCTCGATTGCTCAGATAGAGCGTCAGCTTACTGTTGGGCGACGATTTCTTGAATACCCTGCAAAGAACAGAGAAAAAATGTATGAAATAATAGAATCGGTATAATATAATTTGTCTGCTAGCCATGACCGTCAGTGTTTGCATTTTTTCTTTGTGAACAGACGAATCTGAGAACTGAAATAATATACTGATCCGTTACAGTTAGAGCTAAGACGTCCCGTCAAGGGAAAAATCTTGCCGCAACCCGTCGTACACACGTATCAGAATGTCTGCCTATAGTTGCAGGCGTGAAAACATTTTTTTTTTTCCGGATATCTATTTGACACAATGTTTGCCAAAAAATAATATATTAGATACATATAGGATATGATATAAGAGAAATGTAGCTGAACCCTTGCGATTTCGTTGCAGAAACGAACAAATGTAGAAAAATCACAATGGAAAAGTAAAGTACTACATACACAATAGCATTAAACAGAACATCGAAAACATCAAAACATTTTTACAAGCCGCTCTAATTCTCGAAAACCGGTAAAATAACAGAGGCGAGAAAATTCTGGAAACATACATTTAATATTATTTGTGACCACAGTCTTAAACACATTTCAGAAAATGTAATTGATAGAATTTTAAATATTTACTTGGATATGTTCGTGTATGTTGTACTGGAGCATCGTAGGATATCCTTCAATTCACCTTAACTTAAATACTCAATGCACTTATTATGATAATTACTGAAACGTTTTTATAAAGAGACACGTTTCAGACAATAGCTAGACATTCGGGTTATTTATAACACTAATTAACATTTTCATTTAAAAATATTCAATCTTCAAACTTAAAACACGCATTCTTAACTATAACTTCGCAATGCAATGACATCCTTGTATTCTATGCATTGTAATTGTGTTGTAGTTGGTCTTGATGACGTAATGAACATATGACGGCATAGAAGGGTCCATTTTATTCATTTTACTATATTCATACATTTTAGTGTTTTTAACTATGAAACCAGTTGATATGAGCAAGTGATAACACATCTAGAGCTCACTATCTTTCATTTACACAAAAAAGTACGAAACTTGGTAGAGTGTCAACCTCAAAATCTTTTATGAACGAGCACCCTCATGTTCTAAATATATAAAGTTAAATATTTAGTAATAATGGATAACAAACCCCTTTTGCAAGATCACAGCCGTGGCTTCTTTACAATCAAATAGCAGACCTTGACGTCCTTACTTAGTTATTAACATAACACATTTAATATTATTCACAAATAGGATATTAACTTTCTTTCTGTATAACCAGCCGGAATAAGCTTTAAGCTCCCAACTATTCTCCCTATGTGTAGGGTAACGTAGGGCTTGTAAGCGTAAGTGTGTGGGCGTGTGAAGGGGGACGAGGAATGAAGAAAGGAAAATAGAGAGCGTTTCGTATCCCGTTTGTTAAGTAACTACTCCGGTACTTGAATTACATAGATCGGAGAAACAACGGAAAACTATCGATCAAGTAAAACGTCCGCTAGAATTTTTCAGACAATGATTGACTTCATCCCAGCTATGTAGTGTGACGAATCAACTTAGGTCGGTTGTTGGCACGAAGCTTCTTTCGCTGACAGCCAACCTTCTGGCCGTGACGCTGAGTGGTATACATTTAGGAACTTACCCAACGCTGACTTTGACGGATGACATTGGGATCCCCTTCACTGAACATGACGTATGGAAAGGGCAATACGTCAGACTAATGCAACACCGGGGGATGTCCAGCGAGAAAGTTCGGGAATGTACCTTGCACGTGTTCAAAGTGTCAAATCACAACTACACGAGACGAGCACCAATGAGACCAGACAGAACATGTGACGAGGGGTGGAAGAGACGAGTGCAGGCGAAGTTCGGCGATACGGACAGACAGAAGCTCGGGAGATGTGAGAGGAGACGGACGGATCTGAGGAGGCCGCAAGATTGAAGGAGAGAGACGCATGGACGTGATATGTGAAAGGGGTAGTGTGACGAAAACACGTCAGAGACTTGAACCGTGTCGGCGGAACGAAATCCGCTACAGTTACCGCAATCTCGGTAGTTTGCGGCACCGCTCGACGATACGAACGGTCTAATACTACGGAAACCATGAGGCACCGGTGGGATACCTCGTGAGACGGCAACGAGGCAAGCAGAGCGCGGACTACGGGCGGGTCACTGGGCCCCTTCGCCGATCCGCCTGCGACCGACGACACCTCGAGGGACCGCCCCAGCTGAGAAGGGCTTTCCTTCCCGACCTATGCTTCCTATGCTTTCCGACCGACACGTCGCCTGACAACTCCATCCAACAAGTGCAACTTTGCGGCGTCCGAGCGCCTAGTGTGTAAGGGGCGTTTTCCGAATAAATGGGCTCTCAATGCATTTTATGAAGTTATTTCAAAGATATGTAAACCCTTTGCATTTCCTTAGCCAAATAATCCTGAGAAATAAACCCATCACTATTAGAGTTTGACCGGGAGCGGTAGCTCAGTGCAACAACTGATGTCACTGCAGCGCTTCTGACCGGGAGGTCCTAGGTTCGAGTCCTGACGGCGGCAGGATTTTCGACACTAGCTTTTCAGCTGGGTCGAATTCAGTCGCTGACAGGTGGAGTACTCTAGTGGCCGGCTGCTCTGATCGGTAATTTTCCGTGGTTTCTCCGATCAACACCAGGCGAATGCCGGAGCAGTAGCCTAACAAACGGGCGCGATCTGTCCTTCCTCTTCCTTGTCCTATCCTCTCCCTTACACACACACACACTTACACTAACATGCACTACACTACCACATATCCCGGGAGATCGGTCGGGAGCTTAGAGCTTGTCCCGGCTGGGGCGGTGCCCCGCTGGTGGGAGAGTCCTGGTTAGGGGAAACCCCACTAATCGACGGTAGGTCGGCGCCGAATCTCGCCATCCAGCGGGGGAAGATCGCCGCCATCTCCCTAGAAAAAACATGCACTGCACTAACAGGAATAATGACCAAAGCAGTTGACGCATCCGGAAACACGAAAAAATCAATCAATTACGTACCGCTGCGGCAGAACACGTACGAGTGTGAATGCTGCGCAGAGCATTTGATTTGTGTGCCCGGAAGCTACAAATAATGGCATGTATACATAATTTTTCATATAATACAGAAAAATAAAGGGAAAATATGTATATGGATTAAGAATACAGCGCATATTATGTATTGCATTCGTGATATCGACACATTTACGAGCCAGAATATAAAAAACTTGAACCTGCGGGTCTCTGAAAGCTTCAAGTATTTCGAATTGTACTGTGAAGATAAATATATTTTAATAATTTTAAATATAATGATTGAAATTGTTTATGATTAACAATGCATTCTACTATGTCACATTTCATTCATGATACCATTACTCGCTGAAATACTAGGGGTTGCTTAGGCTAGCTTAATTCATCGCAATCCCCAATTCGACATGAAAAGGAATGAAATCTAGGCAGAGTGTACTCCCGCCTGATGCTGACCTGCAGCGCCTCTTCCCATCTCATCTACCGAGCTTCCCTGCCACTTCTCACTCTACTTAGCCTCGCCACACTTTGCATCAACCTTACCCCGCCCTTCACCGGCATACATTTTTTTTCATTTTAATTATTATTTCTACATTATTGTCTTTCAAAGTTTTGAGTTATATATAAAAAATACAGTAATAAATATTTAATACGAGCAATATATAACCATATAATATGCAAATAATAATTTTACTACAGGTAATGCTAGGTAGAAACGTCTTAGATATATTATTAGTACATGAATTCGCTTATTTATGCAATAGATGGACCCGCTGTGTTTTCTACAATTATCGTTGCATATATATCGTCGCTATGGGTAACTGTAAACAGATGCATTGTTCGCGCCAAACTTCCAGTAACGATTTTGACATTTATTACACAAAGCGTGATTACGATATCTGTATGAATCGAAAAACGTTTGGGTGAAATTTGTATATGCCTTAAATTTTTAATTAACGTTGATGAATTTACTCTACGTTTTTGGGATGTATGCGAGAAACTGAAAGAGTGTACATTTACATTTAAAGGGTAGCAAAGGGAGACGAAAGAAACTTTCTGATATCTCATACAAACTAGCTTCTTTTTTGTTTCGAAGGTCAAATTTAAAAAAAATCAAGAACGGAATAAAACGGGTAATTTGTATAAAAAAGAAACTAGAGATCCTCTTTAACAAAAAAATATAAGAACTCGAGGAAAATCAAGGGTAAGCTATGTCCAACAAAACAATACCTTTCAGGGAAAACCGTATCAAAATGGATTCTGCCGTTCCAGTGATTATGCCCACACAAACAGACAGAAATCGTAAAAACATCTGATTTATATTTCATAACCTCAAAATAAGGAAATGATACTATAAAAATGTAATTTTAAAATTGCAGATACTCCAAACGCATTTCAACTTCTAAGGCATGTATAGGGGTAAAAAACGATCCCTTTTCCCGAATGCGTTGGGAAAAGTGACATTTCCCCTGCTATTTAGGCAACTCCTTATGCACATGTGTTCGGTAGGTCACGTTTTGTCGCCGTCAAGTAGATTTCATGTGCCTACCTAATATCTGTGCATGCGGAGTTGCATAAAAATCAGACAAGTGTAACGTATATCAAATCATACAACTCCACTATATGCAGTTTCGAACTATATGTCGATCGACAAAAAGTTATCACTGTAGACTGTTATCTGTAGAATATAAAATAGAAATTCTTCCATGTTTAAGATGTGCAGTCGGAGGGTTCAGAACTCGTTGACTCCTCTCTTGCGTTTTCGCGGGTAGAGGTGTTTGCAACGCACGTGACAGGGACTGAAACCGATAATTAATCGGACAGGCTGTCACCCCAGCGGGGGTGGGGTGAGGAGAGGGGCGGGGAAGGGAGGGGAGGGGAGGGGAGGGGAGGGGCGTCCCCTAGCGCCCGGGTGGCGCCGTTCTCACGCGCGGTCCGCGCATACGCCCGCCCCTGACGCGCGCGCCCTCACGCGGCGGAGGATCAAAGCGGGGAAGCGCTGGGATCGAAGGCGGCGTGTGGAAGGAGCCGCTTGGGAGGAGGACGTGAGTTCAAAGGCCACGTGAAATCCCCATCTTCTCTCCGGCAGAGATGGCTCAGGGCATCAACTGATGTCACTGCAGTGACCTTTGATCGGGGTGTCCTAGGGGAGTCCCGATGGTGACAGGATTTTCCACACTACCTAGATAAAATTCAGTAGATGTCTGAAGAAGAATTCCAGCGGCCGAGTGCTCTGATCAGTAGTTTTCCGTGGTTTCTCCGGTCAATATCAGGTGAACGCCGGAACAGTACCCTGACGAACGGTTCACAGACCACGCGCGATCTTTCCTTCCCATTCCTTTTCTATTCCACTCTAACTTACACTCACACTTACATGCACTACACTACCAGACATGCCAGAAGACCGGGCGGGAGCTTAAAGCTTGTTCCGACTGGGTGATTCCGCGCTTGTGGGAGATACCTGATGGGGAAAACCCTACTAGCAACATGTAGGTCGGCGCCTGATTTCACTATCCAGTGGAGGAAGATCACCGTCACTTCCTTACGGTATAAAATATGCACTACACTCACGGGACTAATGGGTTTAGCAGTTGACGCTCCCGGAACCACGGAACACTGGAATGCCTAGACTGAAAACCGTTGGGTTTGATGAATTGTAATAGATTAGTGATTCCGGGGGCGTCAACTGTTGAGGTCATAAGCGCGTAAGTATAGTGTACATATGTTTTATCGTGGGAGATGGCTGTGATATTCTCCCGCCAAAATTCAGCGTTGACCTACCGTCGGCTAGCGGGCTTTCCCTCAACCACGAATCTTTCACCAGAGGGGCACCGCCCCAGTCGGAACAAGCTCTGAGCTACCGACCGTCCTCTCATGTGTGGTAGTGTAGTGCATGTTTTGTATATGTAAGTGTGTGTAAGTAAGACGTAAGGATAGGACAAAAAAGCGGAAGGAAAGATCGCGCGCATTCGGTAGCCCATTTTCCTTCAGCATTCACCTGGTATTGACCGGAGAAACCACGCAAAACTACTGATCAGAGATTCAGCCGACCGCTAGAATTCTTCTCCAGACATTGAACTTGACCTATCTACGTAGGTCGTGTCGAAAATACCGCCAATACTGTCGGTATTCTAACCTAGGACCTCCTCCCGGTCAGAGGCACTGCAGTGACATCAGTTGAAGCCCTAAGCCACCTCTCCCGGTTGAAACCGAGAGCGGTAGCTCAATGCATCAACTTATGTCACTGCAGCGCCTCTCACCGCGAGGTCCTAGGTTCGAGTCCTGACGGCGGTAGGATTTTCGACACTAGCTTTTCAGCTAGGTCGAATTCAGTCCCTGTCTGGAGGAGATTTCTAGCGGCTGGCTGCTCTGATCGGTAGTTTTCCGTGGTTTCTCCGATCAACACCAGGCGAATGCCGGAGCAGTACCCTAACAAACGGGTCACGGACAGCGCGCGATCTGTCCTTCCTCTTCCTTGTTCTATTCTCTCCCATTACACACTTACACAAATATGCACTACACTACCACATATTCCGGGAGACCGGTCGGGAGCTTAGAGCTTGTCCCGGCTGGGACGGTGCCCCGCTGGTGGGAGAGTCCTTGTTAGGGGAAAACCCCACTAGCCGACGGTAGGTCGGCGCCGGATCTCGCCATCCAGCGGAGGAACATCACCGCAATCTCCCGCGAAAAAAACATGCACTACACTAACGGGACTAATGACCCAGTTGACGCGCCCGGAAACACGAAAAAATCAATCAATCTAGTATGTATTCTACAGATGTCTGTTAATAAACGTTAAGCTCTTCTGGTGCACGTAGAGAGGTCTACTGTGATAACTTTTTGCCGATCGACATATAGTTGAAAACTGCATATAGAACATGCACTACACTAACTGGACTAATGACCAGAGCAGTTGACGCGCCCGGAAACACGAAAAAATCAATCAATCAATCTCTCTCAGTTGAACTGCTGGGAGATGCGCAACGCAGGAAGTGTCATTGCTCGGGGCTTGGCGTCAGCGCCTACTGGGGAGCCTCCGCGTGCTGCGGCCTCGTTCGAGCCATGCGTGACGCAGCGCACGCCGCCAGCGCGTTGCGTGCCCCGCAGGAAGGCCTCCGCCCAACGGAGGCGCCGCTGCCGGGTCTCACTCTAATCCGCGCTGCTAATTTCTCCTTGCATCCTACGAATTTGGAGAGTTATGTAACGCTGCCGAAAAAAAGTTCTGATTTTAGGCGAAAAACATTTTTGTGGGAGTCTGGTGCTGAAAAAGATTTCTCTTGTTTAACTCCAGAAAGGATACATGAATGAAAAAGCGGTAGATGAATACTACGTGGGAAAATCTGTTACCCAAAGGCAGATGGGGTGCTGCAAAAGATAGTGATGAAAGTCAGTTCCAAGTTAACTTCGTTTTCTGTGTGGGAAATGTACTATTTACGTTGTATCATACTGAGATTAGTCATAACTCTAACTTTAGTGTCCGAAGAAGGAGTTATGACTAACCTCATTATGACACAAGTACATTTTTCACACAAAAAAAGAAGTTAACTTGAAATTGTCTTGCATCACTATCTCCCTTAACTGAATACACAATTCCTGATTATCTTTTTTTCAAATATGCAGCAATCTGGTTTTAGTTTAAATTGATATTAAATGAACAACACCTGTCTAATCGGTGTACTTGGATGATATGTTTACTGCATTTCACGCTTGCATTTTTCCATGAATTTTTGTCTTTTGATCTTGACTACACACTCCATCTCGAACATAAAATTTTTTCTTTGCTCCTAAGCTGGTTTGTACTTTTATACGAGTGTGTAGTGGGAGAGCATCAAGACAGTCTTCATTTAGGGAGCAAAATTACTTATCTTGATTTTGCGTGTGTATGGGGAATGTACATACACGCGTACATACGTACACGTACACAGTGGTATTATGATACCCTAAATTATCACTATTTTTGTTAGAAAACGTGAGAAAAAAGCCACAAGGCAGATCATAATGTCGAAAGAGAATACACAAAATTTTACGCTTCACATTTTCCGTTTCCGCTAACAGCAAGTGAAAAACAAGAGTTCATGGAGTAACATACAAATCGTGTATCCGATCTAGGTTTAAAAAGTCTGTAAATTGCTTTTCGTAATACTATAGTTATATAATATCTTAACGCAAGCAGAATAAAGTTAAGCTACTCGTAACAACCGTATCCGTTAAGGAGACAATTGTCATCATCAACATACATCAGTTCTTTAAGATCAAACGAAACATGAGTTGTAGCTATTGATGGCATATACTTACGCTTATATCAAAAAATGGTATTTCTTGTTTAGTTTTTTTACATTTTCGCAAACTATATGTATATTATATAATAACAGTTGTAATGCTGCAGTGCTAAGCAGCGCAGCTATAAAGCGCTATTTTTTGACAAAAAAAAAGTTTTGGGGTCGCTGATACCGCAAAAGTGTATATTTCTTGTTCCTGTAGGAACATGCATTAATGCACACATATTCTATTTCCATAATTCCTAGTTTCGAGAAAACAAAGTTTGAAAGTTTGTAAATGTGCATTTACTAATGGAGCGACAATTTGCTTTCTGGGAAAAACCATGATCTATCTTATTTTGACACACAATCGTTATACACTAGCTAGATAAGAACAATATGTCTCCAAAAATTATATGAACTCTAAACTGAACATGAGTAGACATACAAAGTGTGAACAAAGACATCGATATGTAGTAAATAACTTCCTCGAACACGTCACAATGAACATTTTGTCGGTTTCACATACCAAAACTTTAGCTGCCTAAAATTTGACAGTCAGTGAACAAACGCTTACGCCTAAATTGTCAGAAGAATTTTCACCAAAGATGATTTTACTCCAATCTGGCTGATGTCGCGGCCCCTTTAATTGGGGAAACATATGCTGATTTCTGGGAATATTTTACATAAAACTTCACAATTTAAAATTTTTCTTAAAAATGCTCCAATTTTTTCTCATATAGAATGAAGATCAATTAACAAATGGAGTAGGTCCGATTTTCATAAAACTCTTTGAATTTTAGAAAATTACAAATGTTTATTTTTTGGCGTTTTCCCACCAGTTCAATATTGAAGACAGATTTTCCCTTAACTTTATCTGTTCTTGAAACATAGACCTTTAAATAAAGGCGTGTACAATTCTTTTCAAAATATTAGCAGTGTTTGCGTAATTTTGTGTGTAATGTAAACCGTAATTACAAATCATTGCACAGGTATAATTTCCATTGACCTCTCTGAATTTTCGAAAATAGCAAAAGTTACATATATTGCAAGGAAGTACGAGATGTTGTAGCACCACTAGTTTCTTGCAAGAAGTTTGTAAAGTATTAAGAACATACGGCCGGTAAAGCAAATAACAGCCTCGATTGGCTATGAAGTTAAGTTAACGCCTCGATATACTAACATTAATCACGACTTTTACTTACTAATTTCGTCCTAGTAACGATCATAATTATTCTAAAGTACAGCAAGTGTTATAGTCAGAAGTCACGTTTTGTGAATCACTGACATAGAAAAAGTGTTTTCCATATATGTATCTCTGTACATCTTCCCGCCTGTAAACACTATACACACACACACACACACACACACATATTCAGCCACCCAAATATGCACGTCCGCACACACACATACACATATATACACGCACATTTCATAACACAAACATGTTTGGAATTCCAGAGGTGGAATTTGCGGCATTTGAATTAACTAGAGCAGGGGTTGGCATTCGTGGTACTTTGTGCTACTGGAGATTGTTCCTTCGAGAGATAGCGGGCAGGACTTCCGGTGCCCGATTCAGCAGTCTGGGAACTCACACTTAAGCACCACTGTATGCGCACTTGAATTAGCAGCAAACACTCGGTAACAAACACTCAATACATTTATAACGTCCCATTGTTACCTTCTCGCTACGGTTTAGAGAGAAAGTTACTTGAACGTAATGCCACTCAAAAAAAACACGAATTTTCGGCAAAAAAGAACTCTTATTGACGGGACCTGAATACGCAAACCTGGATAAATTCAGATGCTTAATTTATAAAAAAATATTTTAACACGTGGTGTAGCCAGAATCCAAGTTTTGTGTGTCCTTGGTGGCGAAAAATCAAATGACAATAAAACGTCTGTCCGTCCGTCTGTGAACAACGCTAGAGGATAAACCGTTCAGTCGATTTTATCTAAAATTGATATTCCCAAATCGATCTGGCTGATGTCGCGACCTCCTGAATTTGAAACCGATATTAACTTTTTTGTGTGTGGGGGTACTTTACATGAAGTCCACGCGAAATTTTCTCAATGTTAAAAAAAATGGCTCCATTGTTTCAGATTTTTCTTTTGTTGGATAATGTAAAGGACGTTCAAAAGAATGTTGCAGGTCTCAAATCCCTGATTTTTTTAAATTGCAAAAGTTCAAACGTTTTTCGGCGTTTTCCTACAACTATATTTATGAAAATAGAGATTTTGCCATTAATGAAATCTTTTCCTTAAAGATAGTTTTTGATATAAGGTCATGTACAATTTTTCAAAAATGTGAGGACTTCTCGTGTAATTTTGCGTGAAAATACGTCCTGTTTTAGCACCACTTGCTCTAAAATGAACAATATGAAAAATATTATTTCTGGGAACTTAACTATACAAAGAGCCTTTTAACTTTCTCTCATACTACGTACACAGTGCAGAGAAAGTAATGTGATGGTGCAGAAAAAGACTGTCATTTTGTGATAGAAAAAATCGTTTTGGGGGTCCTTGATTCAACAAAAAGAAATAATACTTGTTCCATTATGTAGTAACACGTTGCGTAGTCATAATTCTCGTTTTGTGAGTCTTAGATACCGAATAATTGGTTTACTGCAAAACGTCCATCGGCCATCCCTTCGTCTCTGCGACCCTCTATTCGTACGTTCCATCTGTCCCTCCCTCCGACCCATCCCCCTACACATCCTCCCTCCATTCGCCTGCCTTCCCCGGCTGTGAACAATGGTGCCGCCAAAATAAAAGCAATTTTAAAAACACGATTGTCTCAAAAATGGCTCCGATTATTTTTCTTTAATATTTTTCCCGGATATTGCAACGTTTCATAAAAATGGTACGTTCATAAAAATAGTGCAGGTTTGATTTGCATCGATTTCTGTGAATGTTGAAAATTACAAAATTTACATGCAATGCGAAAAAATATGTCCTGTTTTAGCACCGCTTATTTCAAATATTATAAATTACTAGACATTAGAAAACTAATAGATTTTTAAAAATTGAACGCAGGGATATCAGTCCCATCAGGATCGAGTCTTCAGTACCTAAAACAATCTAATGATGCTACGACAAAACATACTTGTTTCATCTGTAGCGGATAAGTATTATTTCAATATTGCAAGTTGTATTCTACTAATATTTCCACCATTTTCTTATTCACTCTCTAGCAAAAGAAACGTGAGAGATTCAAATTTGCAATTTTTAAAAATATTTTTGGAATTTATTAATTTTAATGAAAATTGATCTTGTTCCTTATATGCATACGTACTTTGATCTATTCGAGGAAAACCAAACCTTAAAAAACTCCCTTGAGAACGGCAAATATCAAAACTTGGCGAGATTAGCAAGCGAAGATATAATCACTACGATGTGGAAGAGGACAGATGCTTGCGACTACAAAATCGTTTATAAAGAGATATTGTAAAACGTTAAAAAGTAGTTATTTAACTCACAACTACTCCACAACTATTAACTTCACTCAAATCTGTAAATAAAATAATTTGAAAATCTAATATTGAAAAATAGATTGCATTATATAAGAAATCTCTACCTTCAATATTAAAGGTATGGGATATATTCGAAAAAATCAACTTTATGCCTTTTTAAAAATTTCACAGTTTTGCATGAAATAGGATCAACAACAGATTAAGAAAACTCTTGGCAGGTGCACCACGTCCGAGATTAGAAGCTTCTAATCCACCTGAGTTATCCGTAACACACACATAAACATCCATCATAATAAAAAAAAACCTTTTTGTCTCGACCTTCAAAATGGATGTTACCATCGAAATCTGGACCTAGAATATTTCAAGGGTTTTTTTTTCTTAACTAGAAAGCATGCTAAAAAGAATGATAAACTAGAAAGCATGCTTTTAACATTGTTCTTACCCCTCTAGATGACGATATCTGGTGTTAACAAAAACGTCAGCTTGCGTTATTTTCTTCATCCAAGTATCGCTCACTAGTGAGGCACCGGTGTAACCGGGACAAGCTCTAAGATCCCGCCCCGCCCCGCCCCGCCCCGCCACGCCACGCCACGCCACGCCACGCCACGCCACGCCCCGCCACGCCCCGCCACGCCACGCCACGCCACGCCACGCCCCGCCACGCCCCGCCACGCCACGTCCCGCCCCGCCACGCCACGCTCCGCCCCGCCATGCGCCGCCACCCCACGCCCCCGCCACCCCACGCTCCGCCACCCCACGCTCCGCCACACCCCGCCACGCCCCGCGCCACGTCGTCTGCCCCGCCACGCTTCGCCCGCCCGGCGATTAGTACTTCAGCGTTCCAATGCTCGTTAGCAAGGGCTGCGAGTAATTGGTGCAGCGGACTGCTCCCTGCGGCTTGGCACGGCGCTGGGTCGGAATTCTCGATGGTACGCGGTACTTCACTTGAGCCAAGTGCCCAGCCATAGTGGAGCTAAGTTTGCGGTGTTGAACATGTTTTGATTGGATAGTAGAGCAGGAGCGGAGCGCAATCAAACTCTTTTTTAGAAGTTATATTTGCCTCATAGAATTGGCTGTTTTATTACTCAGTAACGGCTTTTGACAAGTCTAGCGTATTGCCCTAAACTTTATCTTGGGAATACCCGGTAAAACATATATCGAACTCTGGGCTACGTATGAGTTTGCACAGAAGTTCAATAGGGCAATGTGTGCTGGATTCCCGTCAAATGTAAAAAAATGCATAGTATGTGGAGGTGGTCTACAACGATAGACCACTCTATTCTTAGCAACAGGAAGTGAAAGGACTTTCAGAGCAATGAAAAGCATCTACAATGAAAAGAGAAATAAGCCGTTGAGTGCGGTAAAGTGATTTCATTTCCATAATCAGTGGAGGTCCGCCTTTGCGTGTACTATTTAGAGTAGACATATGTTACGTCACGGCCAAGAATATTTTCAAGTGATGAAAAATCATGACGAAAAAGGAGAACGCTGATATCGACTACCCAGAATAAGTATCTTTATCAGTTTGTGAATTAATGACGAGTTACGGAGTCAAGTAATCCTATATAAGACACTGGGAGGAAAGTCTACTACAAAACAAATCACATCGTAAATGGTATTAATTTTCTACAATTTTCTAGCTCTCATTATATTTTTGTTTCTAATAGTATTTTATTGGATTAAATAAGCACGATCGCTGTAAAATTATACATCTTAATTTTTTCACTTTAGATCATAAACAACATGCATATAAAACACATTTTTGTCGCTACATTCTCTTCAGATCGAAACCGTTTATAACGGGATATCTCAGATCTCCATTTCAACCATGAACTTTGAGAGGGGGAATATAAAACACAATTACGTATGAGGAATTTACGATGCAAAATGAGAAGCCTAACAACGGCAACAATGCCGTAAAACTTCCATTACGGAGGTTGTAAATTAACAAACGTGAATCGTCTCCAGCTGCTGCATGTCAATAATGACTCAGGTGCATAAATTGTGATGAAGTGCTATATGAATTTACGTATCTTACACAATGAACTCCTGTAAAAATAGTTGTCGATTTTTCAAATTTTTATTATTAAAATACATTTTAAATTTATAATTACAAATATAACGTAAAATACACTTATTTCAAACATAAAAAAACGAAATGTTATCTAAAACATTCACGTGAAAAATAACGATGGACGTTCCAATTGGAATCACGAAAATAATCTACAAATATCTTGCTTCAGGAATATGAACAGTCTTCATGACACGTGGTTTGTGCTGTAGCTATAAGCTGAGGCATTCTGAGTCCCTAAATGTGTGAATGGGTCCGCCGAACTCTTCACTTCCTAACAAAATACAGAAGACTTAGAAGGGTAAGCTATTACGGAAGTGATGATATTCAGCAGACATAGCAAAGCTTCTCTTCGCTAACATAATGAGATAATGTACGCTTCTTGCCGGACAGGTAAGGCGCGAGCGAGATGTCAGACAGAGATTTTAAAAGTGGTAGTAATTTGTAAGTTCTTTCATTATGATTTGTCACTTGAAGTTGTGATTTTGTAGGTGATGTGTCACTTCACTTTCTTCACTTAATCAGCCGCCACTGGTTCATAACACTGTTCGAGAGGCCCTTGGCTCTTCGTGGATTACGTTAAGTCACTGCATTGATATTATTTACTATTTTTTAGTCGAGTTTAATCATATATGTATTTAGATAATAAATTAGAAACTTTTTGTGCGAAATCAAGTGGGGGAAGAGTTGCTATTAGAAGTTTATGTACTGAACTGTGTCGGTGGAGAAAGGATTAGAAAAACACCTAAGCACGCGGAAGCAAAGGCTGAGAATTCAAGTGGGGTGTCAGGCATGAGTTTTTCTCCTGTGTTTCGTAGCGTTGCTTTATTCTCATACTCGTATCATCACTATCACTTCTGAATCATCACTCCATTTATAATATTCTATCACACATTCTCATTCAAACCTCACGATTGCCTACCACCCCTCGCGTAGGAGAAGGCAAAGTCAAACCACTACTTTGATACTCTATCTAGAAAATAAAACAAAACAGCGCATGCCTTATCTTTTGGTCTGCATGCAGGTTTCGATCGTTTGATTGAGAATATCATAATTTTTATAGTGACTATAATTGTTTTTTAAAAGTTGTTTAAAATTTAAACTCCGTTAAAACGGGTAGTGAAAGTGTTACATGAGAACGTGTGAGAATTATGAAATTGACTTTACTTATGTAAACGTGGCACATATTAAGAAGGGGAGTTGCACACGACCCACTTTGCTCAGATGTTTACTATTCGACCATACCAGCACTAAATGATAGGGGGAAGCGTCCATTTAACAGATAAAGGGCAGATTAAAAAGAGAGTTTTCTCGAATATCCGTAATAAGTATACATCAATAAATAACACGTTTCCCCCAACGCTTGAACACGTATCCCTCCAAACGACGGACACGTCCATGAAACTCTACAACAACTCTCTCTACGCCTTACCAAAAATTGTTGGATTGTTGTGATGATTTGACTAATTGCTAGTGATTCCTCGAGCGTCAACTACTAAAGTCATTAGTTCGGAAAGTGAAGTGTACATTTTCCCTTCGGGAGATGAGGTAGCCTTCCCCCACTGAAAGATCCAGCGTCGACTTACTGTCCGCTAGCGGGGTTTTCCCAACCAGGTACCACACACCAGCGAGGCAGCGCCCCAGTCGGGACAATCTCGAAGCTCCCGACCGGTCTCCCGACATGTGTGGTGGTCTAGTGCATGTTAGTGTAAGTGTGTGTTGGGGCGAACATAGGACAAGGAAGAGGAAAGAAATATCGCGCGCGGTCCGTGGCCTGTTTGTTAGGGTCTCTCTCCGACATTCGCCTAGTGTTCGTCAGAGAAACCACGGAAATCTATCGATCACAGCAACCGGCCGCTAGAAGGCTTCTCCAGACAGCAACTGAATCCGACCTAGCTGACAAGCAGATGTCGGAAATCCTGCCACCATCGGGACTTGAACCTAGGACCTTCCGGTTAATGCTCTGAGCCATCTCTCCCGATGAAACTATGTTGGGGTAAAAATGATACGGAAGAATTATGTAAGTTATCTAGCAGCATCTAGTAGCAAATAAAACTATTATGATTTTTTCATACTTCACTCCCGGAGCACACTTTCAACATTTTCCTCAGAAATTCCGCGTCGAGTTTTGAGTGCGCCAGAACGTCGCCCTCTGTAACTTCGCTCTAACTCCGCTCGCCGCGCAGCGACAACATTCGCAAGCTCTACGGCGTCACACTGTCGCAGACGGCGGTAACGTTATCTCCCGGAGCAGGGCACGCACTCAGTAAATCCACGACAGAGCGCGGCACCGCGCACAAAACAACAGCGCAGCTGCCCTCGACAAAAGCGCGTCGCCCAGCAGTGTCGCCACCCAGAGCGAGACGGTGCTCGCCGTCGTGCTCCGTTGCTTTGTTGTTGACGGAGTGGTGACGCGCCGCTGTGTGGGTCGGAATACGTTGGGCGCCAACTCAATATCGCCGTCAAGGTTCTGTTGAATCATTGATTGATGTTTACGGGCACGTCAATAGCTATGGTCACCTCTCCCGAGTGAATATTTTACCAGTGAGGTGGCGGTGATTTCTTCTCTCTGAAGGGTGAGATCCTGTCCCGACCTCTACGTTCCTTCTAGAACATTTATTTCTTCAATGTATCTCCATCAGCAGCCCATGTTGGGGCAAGTTCTAAGCTCACTACTGGTATCCTGACGTGTGTGGTAGTGCAGTGCATATATATGGTGTGTGGGTAAGGGAAGAGGATAGGTCAAGGAAGATGTAGGAAAGATCGCGCGTGGTTCGTGGCCCGTTTAATAGAGAACTGCTAGAGCATTCGACTGGTGTTTACCGGAGAAACAACAGAAAACTACCGGTCAGAACACCCGACCCCCAGAATTTTCCTCCAGGTAGAGGATGAATCCGACCTGACCATCTAGCTAGTGTCGAAAATCCTGCAACCTTAGGGACCCGAAACGTACGATTTGAGTCGCTTCAGGGACAATGCCAATGCTGACTCGGAGATAAACACCATGTGTTTCAGTGTCCGGGGAAGAGGTCCGGTGACTATGTAATTAACACAGTCGTTACTTCGTCTTTGGTAATTTCGCAAATTAAATATTCCTGTACGACTAGTCAACAACTCAATAATCATTTCCTAAAATATTCTAACTCATGTCTTTACTATATAAAATAGTCAAATCAAACAGTCCATAAAATATAAAACAAAGTGGGGTGTGATTAGATACAAACTGTAGCAACATACGCAAACTGTGGAGCCAATTGGATTATTAAAACATAATTAGTCACTGGTAATCTGCAGGAAAAAATGTTGAACAAAAATCAAATATAGATTTTCACAAAGAAGCGCAGACAGTGCTTAGGAACAACAAATAAAAAGTTATCGTTTAATACTGCAGTAAAATATATATTAACAAAACACGCGTTAAGAATACCAGAATTTATACTGCAGAATAGTAGGTTTATATTTCCATACATATCGAAGATGTCAAACAAAGTTTATGTGCTACAATGGATAGCCTGGATATCGCATGAGGTCAGCTGTGTCGTAACAAGTGACATAAGCAGTAAGACATTTCAGTGGGTACACGCAGGATAGGATTAGGCGAAGTAACATCTGAAATATTTGCACTTTTCACTCGAAATCGTAACTGTTTCAGTGTTTTTTTTTTGTTTTCCCCAGGTTTCTAGGTACCCAACTAAACAACAGACACTTCTCACACAGCCAAAGTTTTCTTGTATTTCTGCGCGCATTGAAAAACAGTAAAATTGATTATTAATTTGTTTACTTTCTCGCTACCGTTTAAGCAGTATAGAGAAAATATGCTGCGGGGAAAACGGCGAATTTTCCATAGAAAAACTGTAATTGACGGGCCCTGAAAGCAAAAATATGGATAAATCTTGATTCCATATTCGAATTTTAATTATTTCTTCTAACACATTGGGTAGTCAGAATTCTTGTTTTGTGGGTCCTGGATACGAAACAAGCGATTCAGGGCGAAACGTCTGTCCGTCAGTGGTCAACGCTACCGCCTTAACCCTTCAGCCGATTCTCTCCAAAATTGATATTTCTCAATCGAACTGGAAGATGTCGCGGCCCCTTGAATTTGAAACACATTTGAATTTCGGGAGATACTTTACATGAAGCTCTCGGACAGTTAAAAAATTATCTCAAAACTGGCACCATATTTTTGATTAAATGTTGACCTTGTAATGCGTAAAGGACCCTTTAGAGAATGGGAAGGTTTCATGTCCGTTGAAATTCCTAATTTTTCGAAAATTGCAAAAATTCTTTTTTTTTTGCGTCTTCCTACAATTACAACTATGAATATGTTTTCGTAAAGAAAAGTGTTCATGAAAAACAGATGATTAAATAAGATTATGTGCAATTTTTCGAAAATATCAATATTTTTTTCTTATTGTTGCTCCAAACACGGCAATTTTTAATTTTAATTTTTTCTCAGAAACGGCTTCAATTTTTTAAAATTTTTTCACGTATGTAGCAAAGAACGGAAAAAAGTAGTTATTGTCCCATTTTTGGCACACACTCTGTATTTTGTGTAAAAGTGAAAAAAATTCCAAATGGTAAATTCGAATTTTCCGCGGTGGTTTGAGGCGGTCTTGTAATATCGCACTCTGATTAGCAAGAAAATAAATTTCAGACATATGAATGTTGTTTATTTAAAAAAAACCAAATGGTGAATAATATATTATAATAATTGTAAACTGGTTATAATGTGCTTAAATTATTTTCTTTATTCCATAGAAGTAGCAATTAGCGTTGGAAACTTCTATAGTATTTGCCTGAAATTTTAACTTTTATTCGAATGGGCACAATGTGACAGGACAAGTTAGAAGTAATATTTAACTGCCTTATCTACAAATTTCTTTATAATAGTATTTTTTTCGTTTACTATTTCATATTATTTTAATTTAAAAATACGATTTAAACGTACTATGAAAGAAAAATTGAAAAATTTCAGTATCATAATTTTGTACGAACTTTTATTACGATAATTTGATATTACCGTCGTACCTGGCATTGTTGCAGCAATTAAATAGCAAAATATGTAATAATAATAATAATAATAATAATAAGTAAAGAAGGCCATGCCCTCGGCGCAGGCGGTTGCGACTGCTTTCGTCTACGCCGAGGAGGCTGCAGGTTCGAGTTCTGCGTAGGCATGGTCGTATTTGTGATTGTCCCTTCACCCCTGATCATCATTTTATAACCTTATAATTCATCATTCAAGGCGTAACAACCTTATCTTATCAAGGATAGAGTCATAGAAAAACTGATCGCCATAATTACACACGTTAAAATCTCACCACGATAGAATACGACTGGGCCTCGGAAGAGAACGTGTAGCGTGGTCAGAAATGGCCGATACGCAACTAATAATAATGATAATAATAATATAATATTAATAATAATAAAGAATATAATCATAATTCAAATCTCTGTTGTTCGAAAGAACAAATTTGGGAAACATATTTTGGAATGAAACCACTCTTCCCCGCCTCGCGTCGTTTCAGATTGCGACTGTATAATCCTTTTCTGGATTAGTTGCGAAGCCACGCCGGTGGAAGATAACCGGTTGGGGAAAATCCCCGGAAGCCGTCGTAGGTCGGCGCCGGAAGGGAACGTCACTGCCGCCTTACGCCATGAAAACACGCCCAACACTTACGGGAGTAATTACCTTGCAGTTAAGAAGCCCAGATTCACTAATCAATAATACTACAGCAATCAACACAATTTCTTATAGTAGCACCACTGTAGTTCTCGTCTCTACCTCCGCAACTAGTGCTCTAACTCCCTTCTCCCACACATTCTTTTTTTTTTATACAAATGTATTTCTGCCTGTTCGATACGTATGTCTTTCAGGGTTTTTCATATTACAAATTGACATGACTGTTGATTTGGATCTCACAGGGAACCTGACAAAGGGATTATTGACAATATTATGTGAAAAATATAAATTCTATTAGGATAAAAATTGTAGTTAGATATTATTCTTTTTTTCGAATGAGAAAGAAAGTTAATAAATATAATGTAGTTTATGAGGTATGGAATTTATCTTTCGGAAATTGTGAAAGTATTCGTCGAAAAAATTTATATGATTGGCCTAGATTAAAAGTGTGTGTTTGTTGCAAATCGTCTAAGGAGTTGAAGAATTTTTGACTCTGATAATTTATTGAAGTGTGAATAGTTTCGATTTTTAGTTCATTGTGTAATTATGTGAAAGGAATGTACCAGCTTCTGTGTTCGACTCTCCCCGAATATCAAGAACAAAACATTTTGCAACACGTGATGAAGCACGACATACATCTCATCCCCAACCCTCGCATCGGTTGGCGTTACTATCTGGTGATGTGAAGTGTTGCGGGTTTTTGTGACTAATGAATTTTATTTCAGTTGTTTTAATAAAATGTGTAATTGAGTTATTTGTTCTATTGACCTATTACAAGCCCATACATTGAGATAAGTATAAATCGTTAACATCAGAAAATCTGTATCAATGGCAATTCTTTATGTTATTTTATCTTGTTTTCTTCATTATTTCTGTCCACAAAACATCAAGTAAAACATTTATTTTCACTTACATTTATAGTATTCGTATATCAACATTCGTACCTCCCTTGATTGAATCTTTACTATTTTTTCATTTTGTCAAGATACTTGGGCCTTGTAGGTTGTCTAATAGAATATGAAAATCGCTTTTAGGAAAATAACAGTGTAATTAATTTAATTAATTTTACTTTAATTAATTAACTTTACATTAAGTTTACTTTTGAACACGATTTAATTAGTTTCCTCACTTGTTGGAAACAGAAATAAAGAGAATATGTTGGCAAAAGAAGCATGCATATATGAAGTGACGTAAGGCGGAACTCTAGCAATTGCATTCATACATTTTTCTGCGATGAAATATCTGGTCACAAGAACATTAGATACATAAAAATAGTTCAAGCCATTTGCTAAAGTCACGTTGCCAGACCGTTGCTTGCAGGTAGGCTATTCATAACATTCCAAGCAGCCAATTCTTTTCCAACCTCGTGTCCCGGACACGTGAATCGAGCAAGAACATTTATTATGTACACTCAAGGGAATGAGTTTCAGAGAACTCAGATGGAAGGACTTTTCTGAAAAAGGTCAAAACATTGATTCTAAATATAGAAATTGGGTTACAAGATAATGCTTTAAACCGGTCAAAATTAGCTTTTTTATTACTAATAAAATCTCATATTCCAGGTAGAATGTGGACATTGTCTATGATTTTTTGTAGATGCAAATAATCAATGAATTCCCACCGTGCTTTAATTGTCTAGGCGTATGTTCGCACACTTAACATGGAAAAAAATAGTACATTACGAAACGATGTTGTAATGGTGGGTATTAATACACGAGTGTGATATTACGGTACGAGCGAGTATCTTAAACTTCATAGGAGTATATTAATACCCACTTCATCGAGTTTCATACGGTACTTTTTCTACGACTTATGATAACTTTTATAAGTTAAATTTTTACGTTGAATCGTTTCGTCGCAGTTGACATGGAGGATTCAGCCTAGGACACCTAGCGGACAGCTACCCTATCTACCGCAGGGGAGTTTGGTTTACCTGATCGCCTGCGAGAGAGTACAAAAGTTGCGGCTATAATTCCGAAGTCACCATTTTCCCTTTTTCTCTTATTTCTGGAGGCGCCAACTCATCCTCTGATTCACTATACATTTCAAACTAAAGAATTGGCCAGTTTTTAAGGACAAACACACGGCAGCAACATATAACACACAAGAACTTGCGTTCTCATTTTAACGTCAGTCAAATGTTCCCTATACCACTATCACTGCGCTTGTCAAATAGGATCAAAGTACAATTACATCCAATTTATTTGAAATAATATTCGACGTAAAAATTACTGATAATAAAAGAAATTAACAAATATAAGATTAAATGCAATTTTAATCTACACAATCGAACAAAACATTTACTAGAACGATTCTCAATTATTATTGAAGTGTCAATACCTGGTTTGTAAACTTCTCTGTGATTAGTCAAGAACCTGCATCATAATGAAATCTGTATCTTAATGAGTATCATTATGCAACTAGTTGCAGCCAACAAATGACAGCATTATACAATGGGAGTAGAAAAAGTTATTTGTGCACTGACCAATGGAGGAGATATTACACACTCAGCATCAAAGTGCTCTAACTAGTTTCTTGAGGAAAAAATATGAAAAGCGAGAAAACCAACAAGAATTTTTCATTCAACTTTTTTGAGAAGAATAATGCTTGTACGATCAGTAAACGAAGACATGAATAAACAATTTTCGAACTTCCGTTTTGCACTCTTAGATTGTTCTTGAAATCATAGCGAGGTGATTATCACCTTTTTGATACAAATAAACAAGTTTCGTGAATAGTTTTTGCGAATTACAAGATCGATGAAAGATCATCTGAATGTAAGAGTGTGTAGTACGTTCCTTCCATTTTGAATTTGCGGGCCTCAAAGATGTGCATTGAAGACATGCAGCGAAAAGCCACGTAAAAATGTATTCCAAGAATTAGAAAGATCCAATATTTTTAGGCGCTATAGTGAAATGAATAATAGCTAAAGATGACAACTATGAAACTTTTCGTTTAGAATACAAGCTATTGCAACCATTAACATTCATAAGCGCACAAACTGACTTATTGTTCTCATATTTCGCAGGATATTATATTTATAATGTTATCCTTATTACGTCATACCTCATCTCATGCCCCCATTTGACAAATACCCTTCCTTCTTTGATATTTTTAAAAATTACTAGCTTTTGATGTTATCTGCAAATAATTATATCAATCTTATGAATTGATTACTTCCACTGCTATTATTAATATTGTTATTTCTACCGTTGCCCTGCTATACTCATAAATGTTTTAAATGTTAACACTAATTTATTAATTTTAGTTACAATTTAATCATGGGTTTCGACACACATTTTACTCCTTACCTGTTGCGTATGGATGTGTAATTCTATACTGAATCACGATTCCTGGAAGTTCTATTGATTAAAACCAATTATTGAATTGATGGCATCTAATATAAATTGTCATAATTTCTCAACAATAAAAAATTTAACATTTATTTTTATATATTTACAACTTCTATTGAGCTCATGAATAATTACCTTTCCTATGTAGAAACATTAAAATATCGTACGGTTTTGAATATAGTTTCTATGCGTAGTACTGTAGTCTCATATGATATCTCGGTTGAATCAGCACAATGTTGTCCATGGAATGTCCCTGATATCCCTATTATCGCGATTTGCTTATTATTTGAATAAATTAAAAATATTCTGGAATGTCCTCAACGATTTGGCATTTACTAGGATTTAATAGTTTCCATAAAATCAACACGCGGTCGCGACTTTCCCTAGCTTGCTTCGTATGAAACATCTACGCGCGGCTATCTTCAGCTACTTATCTAACATTCCTCCCATCTACAGAGCAATCCTAATTTATATCCTCTCGAAACATGGAGTCTGTTTCTATTCAAATTTCCAACTACATTAATAAAAATTACAATTGCAATTCAATACTAATATTTGCACAATTGCAAGCTATCAGACAAATCATAAGATACCGCCTCACCATAATTTAAATAATACCCTATTCTAAGCTGAAAAATTATGCGCATCTCACTAATTGCCTTTTTTTTATTTTATTTTATTTATTGTTTTCCTTGATGATTTACATAGCTCAGTTACATTAACTCTACATATGTTTGTTGACTTACTAACTAAACTAAAATTAATCTTACACTAGCATTGCGGTCGAGGAAATCTAATGGTCACCTCTAATCAGAGTCCATTTCGGAAAATTGTTGTTGGAATATATGGAAAGGGTACTTATTTTTTATTCTTGTGGAATGGGTGGGGTTTCTGGCTAGGTTGAATCCGGTTAAATTTGGTATCTGCATTAGGTTGGAATAGAATTGGGTGGATACACTAATTGCCTACGTGCGTGCGCTTCAATATCTTTCAAAAGACTGTTCCTTGCGCCCTCCTACAAGGTCACGGCTTTCAATGTTCTCTCCACAACTTTTGCATGTAATGTTTTCGGGGTCGTCTCTCTCCATCTAAACAGCGCTATGACACCAAGAATGGAATACTACACTTTGTTTATTGGTTGTGTTAACAACAAATTCTTTGGTTTCCGATCATGCATATGATCGCATCACATTACGAACTCTTGATGCCGATTTTAGCATTTAATTAACCCGGGGTTCTTGGCTTATCACATTATCTGTCACAAGTTATCTAATTTATCAGAAAATATTTTGTCGGATATCATTCAGAATTTTCTGTCCTTTTCAAATTATTACATTCAAAATAAGTATTAAATATATATTTCAGAGAAAGTAATACATATATTGGATTATTCACTCACCTTTGAGTACTTAATGCATCTGCCAAATTCCTGGAAAAGAAATAAAAAGAATAAATTAGCGGTTTCTATGATTAAACAACGGCAGGTAACTACATACAAAGAAAATGGTTCGCTTACAATTATGATTGAATTCATGCTTAATAATGATTTATTTCACACCTTTGATTATTTTCTTGAAATGTTGGTTAAATTGGAAGTTACAGGGTATAATGTTAAGGTGATTAAAAATATTCATTCTTCTCTAAATTTCATATTTAAATTAAATTGAATGTTCCCCTTTACGTTTACCTGCTCATAGTTGTTATTGAATGCACTACAATTCAATAGATTTTAAACTTAATTTATTTGTATTATGTCTCTTTCTACAAGCATAACACATTGGATTATAAGTATACCTCTCGTATCATTCATGTTGTCCCATAAAATATTCAAAACCTCTCGAAAGATAATTCCATTCAAAACCATGATTCATTTCTCGTAAATAGACACAAAAACAACGTGACTATAAAACAAAGATACTCTTCCACGAGTGACATATCTTCTCAAACATAATGTTCTTTGTAATTGTGCTCACGTTGTTGGTAATATATCTATATTTATATAATAGATTACTTAAAACCTACATTTTAAAAGATGTTTTATCTGCGTGCCCTCTAAATATTTTTCAACTCATTTCATAAATGACTCAGTGTGCGGGTTTGATCCCGCCCGAGGTGCGCGGATTTTCGAAGGGCGGAGTTTCACAGTAGCCGTGTCTCATTGAAAAGAACCCTGGCGGATGCCAGGCAAAATTAAATTCTTCCGACAACATCCCGTGCTAGCGAGATCTCACTTTCTCCCAACCAGACCACTCGGATATATTGATTGATTTATTTTTTCGTGTTTCCGGGCGCGTCAACTGCTTCGGGCATTAGTCTCGTTAGTGTAGTGCATTTTTGTTCTTGGGAGATGGCGGTGATCTTCCCCCGCTGGATGGGGAGTCCGGCGCCAACCTACCGTCGGCTAGTGGGGTTTCCCCCTAACGAGGACTCTCCCACCAGCGGGGCACCGCCCCAGCTGGGACAAGCTCTAAGCTCCCGACCGGTCTCCCGGAATATGTGGCAGTGTATTGCATGTTAGTGTAAGTGTGTGTGTGTAAGGGGAGAGGACAGGACAAGGAAGAGAAAGGACAGATTGCGCGCGGTCCGTGGCCCGTTTGGTAGGGTACTGCTCCGGCATTCTCCTGGTGTTGATCGGAGAAACCACGGAAAACTACCGATAAGAGCAGCCGGCCGCTAGAATTCTCCTCCAGACAGCGACTGAACTCGACCTAGCTGAAAAGCTTGTGTCGAAAATCCTGCCGCCGTCAGGACTCTAACCTAGGACCTCGCGGTCAGAGGCGCTGCAGTGACATCAGTTGATGCACTGAGCTACCGCTCCCGGTGCTCGGATATACGTAACTGGGACCAACATCTGTCGAAGAAAGTGAGAATCAAATTCCACGCGCTTTAAGGGACCACCCGCGAGGTGCGCCTGCTCGATAAAGGTCCCCGGTCCCGCGTCAGGGATTGGATTCCTAGGAAGCCTGGATCGAAAACACGGGTGTAAATACATACGAATAAATAAATATCTCATTTCATATAAGTTCAATAAACACACTCTGAAATATAGTTCATTTATTTCAACTGCAATTGGGTATGACCCGTTGGCAGTTAAATAACAATTACAACAACAACAACAACAACAATAATAATAATAATAATAATAATAATAATAATAATAATAATAATAATAATAAAGGTTTATAGTACAATACGAGGATGTAATAATCATACTATCACTAATAAATATAATAATAATATAGTAATAATAGATAATAGATAATAATAGATAATAGAGTAATAATAGATAATATAATAATAATAAATATAGTAATAATCATACTAATCACTAATAAAGTATTATAACAATTATTTCAAATCTGTGATGATGTCCAATAAATATATGTTAGTGATACAAAAATTTAATACAAGCTACATAAATATTGGCTAAATTAGATTAAAAACACATTGATCGCTTTTACTGCACTGTTTTGCTTTGAATTACACTGACCAGCACTTCACAGCACTTACTCATTTAATATATATTACTCTCATCTTCTAATTTCTAAAACTTCGGACATTTAAGAGGAAAAGCTTTGAAAATTGCTGCGGGTAAACTGTTCCAATCTCTAGTTGTTCTTTTACAAAAGGAAAATTTCCCCAAATCCTAATTTTGTTTCCTTGTTCGAATTTTGTGGGTGTGATCGCATCGGCCGAAATAATTTCGTGTTTCTAGTCTAAATTTATTTTTCTTCCAAGCTGGTTGACATACGTACGATTTTTAAAGAGCGAAAAACCTCGCCCTTGTTCTTCTCGTTTCTAGAGGTCCCCATGACTTTTTTATTGCCTTAGTTCTATAGACAAACTTACTCGCTTTACTCTGTATTCTATCTAGATTTTTCTGGTGCGACTTTCTGTATGAATCCCAACATGCCACTCCGTATTCCATGAAAGGGCGAACCAGCGAAAGATATGCTAATTCTTTGGCGTTTGCAGAACTTTTCTTTAGAATTCGCATTACAAAATGCAAGGACTTCCACGTAATATATATTACAAATTTACGGAGGCTGGAGTCACGAATTGTCAAATGATTTAGATTCCGCCCCACTTGTCTCTGAATTGAATTGCCCTCAGCTCTAAAGTTTGTTGAAGTGTTAAAGTTTCAAACGTAACCTAGTGCTGCCGGAACACTGAAATTAGAGGGCACGCTTTGACCTCCTTTAGAGAACATCCTTTGTTAGAGAGATGCCTTTGCAGATTCTCGAGAGCACTCTGGAAATACAACGCACAGTCCTGCGTAAGCGTAAATTGCTTTCTGAGTGACTCACAGACTTCAGCGCAGTAGTTAGCCATTTAAGGACAGTAGTTGCCTACCACATCAAGAACTGTGTACGCTTTCTGTGAGTTACAATCGCAAGTGACTCTATGTAAGGTCTGCAGATTTATGCAACACCTTCTTCTTCTTTCTTTTCTGCGAGTGGAACTACACCATGCGGCGTCTCTCGCACCCAAGCTTCCATCTTCTTCTATCTTGCCAATCATCATCTTCGATGTGACGATCTCTCATTGTCTGTCGCACACCGTCATACCACGTGAGTCTTGGTCTACCTCTTTCTGTGCATTGGCACCTGCCACCTCCAAGTTTTTAATGGCCATCTTTCCTCCGGCATTCTTCTAAGGTGACCATACCATTTTAGTCTCCTCCCTTCTATTGTATCCATTATATCCGACATGACACCCATTTGCTGCTTTATATTTTCATTCCTGATTCTTTCCATTAACGTTACACTACAGCTGCGTCTCCAAAACTCCATTTCCATAGCCTTTAACCTTTTCTCATTACTTTTTGAGATCTCCCACAACTCAGCACCATACAGTGATATACTTTCCACAATTGCTTTATAAATTCTAATTTTCACTTTATTAGAAATATTTTTATTCCATATTATTGAATGCAATTGCCGAATAGCAGATTTTCCTTGCCGAATGCGATGTTTAATTTCCTCTCCACTGCCCCCTTGGTCTGTTAAAATTGTTCCTAAATACTTATACATCTGACAACACTTAACAACCGAGCCATCCTCTATTACTAAATCTTTTCCTGTCCCTCCTACCACCATGTACTCTGTCTTCTTAAAATTGATTTTCAAGCCCCATTTTCCATATTCCTCATTTAATTTCCTTAACATATAATGTGCATCGTCTTCATCCTCTGCGAATATCACTTGGTCATCTGCAAAATTTAGTGAATATAACATATCGTCATTCAATTTTATTCCCATCTTTTCACATTTTATCTTCCAGTTTTTTAGAGCTTCTCCTAGATATATTTTGAAGAGAGTTGGTGCAATACAACACCCCTGTCTTAGCCCTTTATTTATTTTGATTTCTTTTGATATGCTATTTCCTAATTTGACATAAGCGATATTGTCCGTATATAACTCTCTAATGGCCTTAATATATACGCTATTAATATGGTGGTTTTCCATGGCCATCCACAATTTTGAAAGGGGGACACTGTCGTACGCCTTTTGCAAGTCAATATAGACTAAATGTGTCTCAAGGTTATGCGCCAGCCGCTTATCTGTAACTTGTCGGATGGTAAATATATTATCTGTGCAGGATCTACCTGCACGAAAACCACTCTGTTCTTCCATTTCATTTATTTCATTTTCCAATCTGTTTTTAATAATTTTACCATATATTTTACCAAGGGAACTCAGGACAGTTATACCACAGTAATTGGAGCAGTCCTCTTTATCTCCTTTTTTAAATATATTGGAGATGTAACCCACTTTAAAGACTTCAGGTATCTCACGGCCCCTGAGACATGCATTAAATAATTCTGAAAGCTGTTCAAACAACACCGATGGAGCTGATTTTATTAGTTCTATATTTATCCCACCGGGTCCGGGAGCTTTACCGCTTTTGAAACTTTTTACCACTTTCTCAACTTCAGTTGCTGATATATCTTCTACCGGATTGTCAGATGTATCTTTCAGCTGATATAGAGTGCGGTATTCTGCACGGTGTTCCTGCAAAAGTTCTTTGTAATACTTTGCCCAGTTTTCTAAGCTTATAAGCTGCAAATGTCCATATCTCACTTCATTTGTTCTCAGTAACACATGCAACACCTAAAAAGTGAAAACCCGAGTTCGTAATGCTTAATTATAATTTTGTTAATGACAGGGGAGTATTGTCCAAAGATGCATTGCAAGCGCAATATTTGTATTTGAAAATCGTAAAGCTATTTTATTTGAATCGCACTTCCATCCCAAATTGGTTAGTCATTTTTTCCTAATTAAATTTTAAAGGTCAGTGCTCTCTGGCATCATACGCCTGATGATAAAACCACGAAAGACTACCAATCATAAAGCCGACCACTGGTATTCTCCTACCTACAGCGGCTGAATTCAACCCCAGCACCTGAAGTAGAGTCCAAATTTCGCAACCGACAGAACTCGAACCTAAGACTTCCCGTTCAGAGTCCTAAAAAACAACGATAATGATGGATTTAAGCAAACTTTTCTTGTAAGGTATTTGTGATAATGAAATTGGAGCGATCATTATCAGTAAATGAAGTTTTTATTTTATTGTTAGTTTACATTATTCTGAACTTTTTTTACTTTGTCGCGTACCACTTATGTGGTATAGAGAACATATTGTAATTTTGAGAACAAAAATGGGGATTTTTTGACAGAAAAAATAGTTTTCTGGGGCTCTGATACAGAAATATAGGATAAATCGTGTTCCAAAATGTAATACATTACTTCCTCTAACACGTTGTGTAGTCAGATTGGTTTTCCAAGTTTTGTGGGTCCTAGATATAAAAAAATTGTTTCCGGCAAAAGGTTTATCAGTCAGTACGAGAACAACGATAGCGGATAATCCGTAAGTCGGATTTTTATCACCGTTGTTATTCGGCCACTGATCGGATATATGTCACAGAACCTTCAGTTTCAAATGAATGTTTTGATTTTCGGAAGCACGTTAAATGAAGTCTTATTTTATTTATTTATTTATTTAGTCAAAAACAGTCAAAAACTGTATGTGACGTATGGGGGAGAAACTCACCTGCGCACGCTTTCTTGAGTTTCAGAATCCCTTCCCAACAATTTAACTATTAATAGTTGAAATAATAATAATAATAATAATAATAATAATAATAACAAATTTAAAAAAGCGAGAGATTAACATTTCAAAAACTAGATATTTTCGTTGCCAAATCATAGAAAACTTATTTTTAACGGTAAAGAAACGAACAGACTTGATTTTTCTGTATTGTTAACAAATAGAAACTCACCCTAAGCTCCATTACCACTACAAGCAAAGGAAAGTTCAACAAAACGTGCGCATAGTGAAGCTACATTTACGTCCAGAAGCAAATCAAGGGGCCATCTCAGCATTTGATCAATGGATCAGGGAAACTGGACAAAAACCTGATCGAGATGGGGGTCATTGACCCGGAAGTACATTATTTGTTACAGGCATTATTTGTTACAGGCATATCTTAAGAACATTTTCGAACATCTGAGAAGTTTTTGAATGTTTTAACTAGATATACAGGGAATTGTTAAAGAAATATTTTCTCGAAACCAACTCCAAATTTTCAGACTTTTAATTTTACTGAAATATAATGCACGTAAGTACTAACCACTAGTTCACAATTTCTATGCGTACTTTTCGCGTGATAAAACGTGAAATACAGGCAATTTTTTTACAACGTCTTTCTTAAAAATGGATCGAATACCTTTTCAAATTTTTCTTTGGATAGACAAAGAAAGATTACGAAATTACACAATTCTCATTTTAGTTGAACATCGAAAACTGCATAAGTTACACATAATGGCAGAAAGTAAGTGCTGTTCTACCATCACTAGTCTAAAAATATGAGAGGTATTAAGTAGTAACTAGTGGCACCACGATGAGTAATAGTTTCGGTATACCACGCATTATCACTAGTTTGAAATGTATTTGACTAGTTACTTTCGCCAGCAGGATCATTGATCAAACTCTCTCGGCCTGAGGATTCGCTGAAGCGGTCTGCAGGTGCAGTCGCCGTTACGAAACCATCCCCTTTAACACCGTCCGGAGACCTCGCGCGTTTCCCCTCCCGCCCACACATTCAGCCTGCGAGACTGCTTCTTTGTTTCCGCTGGAGCTTCCTGTATCCAGCCCAAAGGCCCTCGACTCTCGCCCTCGACTCTCGCCCTCGACTCTCGCCCTCGACTCTCGCCCGCAACTTGCGCCCGCGTCTTATCATCGCCCGCGTCTCTCGCCCGCGTCGCTCGCCCGCGTCGCTCGCCCGCGTCGCTCGCCCGCGTCGCTCGCCCGCGTCGCTCGCCCGCGTCGCTCGCCCGCGTCGCTCGCCCGCATCGAAACTCGCCCGCGTCGCTCGCCCGCGTCAGCTCGCCCGCGTCGGCTCGCCCGCGTCCGCTCTAGCCCGCGTCAGCTCGCGCGTCGGCTCGCCCGCGTCGCCCGCCCGCGTCGCTCGCCCGCGTCGCTCGCCCGCGTCGCTCGCCCGCGTCGCTCGCCCGCGCGTCGCTCGCCCGCGTCGCTCGCCCGCGTCGCTCGCCCGCGTCGCTCGCGCCCGCGTCGCTCGCCCGCGTCATGCGCCCGCGTCGCTCGCGCGTCGCTCGCCCGCGTCGCTCGCCCGTCAGCTCGCCCGTCGCTCGCCCGCGTCGCTCGCCCGCGCGTCGCTCGCCCGCGTCGCTCGCCCGCGTCGCTCGCCCGCGTCGCTCGCCCGCGTCGCTCGCCCGCGTCGCTCGCCCGCGTCAGCTCGCCCGCGTCAGCTCGCCCGCGTGCGCTCGCCCCCGACTCTCGCCCGCGTCTCTCGCCCGCGTCTCTCGCCCGCGTCCCTCGCCCGCGTCCCTCGCCCGCGTCCCTCGCCCGCGTCCCTCGCCCCCGTCCCTCGCCCGCGTCTCTCGCCCGCGTCTCTCGCCCGCGTCTCTCGCCCGCGTCTCTCGCCCGCGTCTCTCGCCCGCGTCTCTCGCCCGCGTCTCTCGCCCGCGTCTCTCGCCCGCGTCTCTCGCCCGCGTCTCTCGCCCGCGTCTCTCGCCCGCGTCTCTCGCCCGCGTCT
>BLKR01006549.1:0-55089 GCA_011170035.1 Teleogryllus occipitalis
GTGGAATGGGCGGGCGGCGCTGGAAGGAACCGGTGTGAAGAAGGGCGTGGTGCGAAGTCCGGGTGTGGTGTTGGGCTGTGGAGGCGTTGCGTTGTGAATGGGCCGGGGCGGGTGCCGGTGGAGAGCGGATTGTGGAGCGTGGCTGGGGTGGGCGTGCGCAGGTTCCTCATCCAGGACCACAACGCGGCCATCGACGTGCTGACGCTCCGTAAGCAGACGCCGCTGCACCTGGCGGCGGGCGCGGGCCAGCTCGAGGTGTGCCGGCTGCTGCTGGAGCTGGGCGCCGACATCGACGCCACCGACGACAACGGCCAGAAGCCCATCCACGCCGCCGCCATGAACAACTTCTCCGAGGTGGCGCACCTCTTCCTGCAACAGCACCCTTCGCTCGTCATGAACGTCACCAAGGTACGCTACAAAAATTGTCACAATAATCATTCCCTTATTACATATGTTTCCTTATAATTTAGATAATTTGGAAGTATATATATTCGTACGGGTTATTTTTGCGGGGAGACTGCCCGTAGGCAGTGTTCCGCACCCGAGTTTCGACCCAGGCTTCTTTCGAAGCCTACCCCCGCGCGGGTCGGGAGACTTTTATCTAAGCAGGCGAACCCCATGGGCAGTCCCGTCTACGCCTGGGATTTGACTCTCACTTTCTCCGCCAGATGTCGGGCTCAGTTAACTATATCCGAACTGTCTGGTTGGGAGAAAGTGGGATCTCGTTAGGGCGGGATGTTGTCGGAGGGATTTAATTTTGCCGGGCATCCTGCCAGGGTTCTTTTACATGCCACAAGAGTGACATGGCTACTGTGGATTTTCCACCCTTCGGAAATCCGGGTTCCTCGGCCGGGATCGAACCCACGCACTGGGGGTTCAGAGGCCAGTAAGCTAACTCCTCACCCACCGAGGAGCCTGATTTGGAAGTAAACAGTTTGGAAAATTAAAATGGTCAGAAAGTGCCGGTTTATTTTCAAAAGCAATATTACCCATAAAATAAGATATTACAGAATCCTTCCAAAGCATTTTAATTGCTTACAATTTCAATATTTTTAGACTTTTATTTTATGGAATACGGGACATTTCTTGTGATGAGTTATTTTTGTTTCATAACAATCGGCCACATTCAAGTTACCTTTATGACTGTGCTGCTTTCGCTGCCGATGGTGATCGTAATTAAGACATCTACTTGAATGGCAATGATATTGTGAAAATAATTGCAAAACAAATGAGTTTAGAGATATACTCCTAAAATACATTGTACTACTTATAATCCAGTTTTTAGAACTTAAATTTAAAAATTATGTATTGCGACTGGTGTACCACTACGTGTCACTTTTTTAGTACTGTATACAAAAGATAGAAAGTATTTTAATATTAAGTAAAACTATTTCTTCGTCATTTAAAAACATTCTTTCAAGATTGATGGAAATTATCTACTCCCAAATTATCATTTGATATATTTGGCTTTACAAAATATTTGAAATTCATTTGTTGTTTAATTGCAGGATGGCAACACATGTGCGCACATAGCTGCCATGCAAGGCTCCATTCGGGTCATTGAAGAACTTATGAAGTTTGACCGCTCAGGTGTGATATCAGCTCGTAATCGCATCACGGAAGCGACTCCCCTGCAGCTGGCGGCGGAGGGAGGCCACGCAGAGGTGGTGAAGGCCTTGGTGCGAGCAGGGGCCTCGTGCACCGACGAGAACAAGGTAAGTCGCTAAACATGTTGGAAGCGAAATCCTAAAGATGTCACATTTTATAATCAATTTTTCTCAAGTTTCTGTGGTCTTATGACTGAATTACCAAAGTTTAAACTATCAACTATGTTCATATAATTTTTTCATAATATTATCTACTGAGAGCATAAAAATCTAAATTTATTTATTTAACATTAAATGACTTATAAAAACGTGTTACGTACTATGGGGAGAAGTGCAATTTGTGCACGGTGCACTCCTGAATCTCTGTTCTAATTCGTTCATATTAACATGAATCATGAACACGCTTACATAATTACGTATTTCATAAAATTTCTTTTGGCAAATAACTGGCAATGGAAATACACGCATTGAAAATGGTAGCACATCACAGGATAAATGATAACACCGAGCACTGATAGCACCTTGTCACGCAGAGAGGAACCCAGATTTGTACTTACAGATGTTACAGATATAGAGAGTGATGGTAAGGAGGCGAACCGGAGATAGCAACGAGAGTTTTAACTTTCTCGCCCTTATGAAGATACTTCGTAATAAGAGAAAGCTAAGTAATCGGAAAATGGCGAATTTTTGGTAGAAAAACTCTAGTTGCCGGGCCCTGGTCACGAAAAAAGTGAATGAATTCAGTTGCTAAGTATAGAAAAAAGATTCCTTTAACACGTGGTATAGCCAGAATTAACGTTTTGTGTATCCTTGATACCGAAAAATCGATTGATGGCAAAACACCTGTCTGTGTCCGTCCATTTGTGGTCAACGCTAGCGCCTAAACCGTTCTCCCGATTTTCTCCAAAATTGATATTCCCTGATCTATCTCCACGAAATCGAGGCTTTAAGAATGTGAAACGGATATTTTAATTTTTGAGGGTACTTTACATGAAGCGAGCATTAACGTTCTTAAGCGTTGGCCCGAATTAGATCCATACGGTTTTTCTGTGGCGTAGTGATATGAGTGTAGGCGAGTTAATTGTTTTATTTTTTCAAGAATAGGTATTAAGATATTCGCTCCGGCGTAGTAAAAATTATTTTCAAAGCCAAATCAGCTACGGATTTTGACTACTATTCCTACTGTTCTACGTGAGGGAATCGACATACTGCTACGAGAACGATTATTTGAAAACTTGCGTTCTCTAAAGAGTTCAAGAAAAATTGCACATATAATGCAGTCACATTTATACCCAGAAGCGAACCAAAAGGCTATCTCAACTTTTGTTCAAAGTATCAAAGGAACTGGACAAATTTCTTATCGAGATGGGGATGGTTGACTAAGAAGCTGAGATACAATACCAGTCACAGACATAATTATTTTTTTAGAATTGTACAGTTCAGTTTTCTAAATAGCGAATCATACATTAAATATTCTAAAAACCAATATTCACAAAAAATATGATCTTTAAAACTGGTCGTGCAAAATTATTTAAAAGACACGTAGATTTTGCGTGATTTGTGTCTTCCAATTTCTAAAAATATTTTTTCTCAAAAACTGCACCAATGTTTTTCATTAACTTTTCTCCCGGTATGTAGCAACGGGCGGTAAAATATATGGTGCTAATCCCATCTTCGGCAAACATTCCATATTTTCGAAAATAGCAAAAAATGCGTGTTGGAAAAATGTTCGGTTGAGACAATTACATTTTCATGCGTCGGCATGAATTCGATCCGCAGTTGCCTGATGTTACCGTAACAAATTTTGTGTGTTCCTTGATTCAATCTAACGTTAAAAGGAACGTCCATATTAATGAATTGAACCCAAAATTATTATGGTACGCGTTCTGAATTCTATTGACTTGAGTAGGCCTTCATACTGCTCGTGAGTATATTTTACGAGTGTTCATTCCTGCCCAAAACATGTAATATTCTGGCGGGGGGAATCCTGACCTCCCAGACTTTTATATTAAAGAAAAGATTTGTACGATTAATAAGTAAATCCCACTTATCTGATTCTTTTAAATCTCTTTACTAATCTGCAAATTCGACCACTGCCTTGCATCACTATTTATAAATCAGTGATTTGTTCTTTGTCAAAAATGGTCTACTAGAGTTCGAACATATTTTGAGCTAGTACTGATGTCCATAATTATAACTAGGACTAGATAGTTATGTAATAACAACTTTTTCTATTATATTTAAATATATGCATATTGTAATATTTTCATCAAACAATATTTCTCCAGTGATAAATGTAATTTTTAGAGTGCATGTTTTTACATATTTTGGGAGTATATATAATTGCATAATATTTAGAGCATTCCGTTCGAATGACTCATATTTTGCTATTTTCACAGGAAAATGAAAAAAATACAATTACTAATTACTTTAATGTTGTAGTTACTACTTTTCGCTAGTAATAGCATTAATAATATTAATAATAATAATAATAATAATAATAATAATAATAATAATAATAATAATAATAATAATAATAGTAATAATAATAGTAATAATAATAAAGAGTCGGACCATCGCACAAAGGCACACATAGAGGACTTTTGGAAGCCTATCTGGTCATCTGTGTCTCATAACCCAGATATGTCGTTGATTGAAATGGAATATGACAAATGCCGAGATACCCCTCTATTGAATGAACCAATCATCGCCATGGACGTTGTCCAAGTGGCTTTGAAGAAAGCACATAACTGGAAGGCACCGGGCAGTGATGGCTTCCAATATTATAGGCTCAAAACATTTACCAGCACTCACCTTCATATAGCTGCTATAATTCAATCTTTTCTTCACAATCCAGAATATATGCCTTACTTCCTCACTGAAGATAAAACGTACTTGTTACTAAAGGAGAGTGACACTAAAGACCTCTCGAAGTATAGGCCTATAACCTGCCTTCAAACTTTCTACAAACTCATAAGATCGTGTGTTACACGACTGCTGATGACACACATTGAGAAACAGAACATCTAAGCGGATGAACGGAAAGGATGTAGACCTGGATTTCAGGGATACAAGGAACCACTTATTATAGACTCTGTAATTATGGGGCAAGTGCTTGAAAAACAAAGAAACTTGTACGTATGTTATCATAGAGTATGCTAAAGCATTCCACACCGTACTCCATTCTTGGCTCCTTCAATGTTTGGATGTATATACGGTCCACCCGTTTGTTCAAAACTTTCTGAAAGCGGTGATGATCCGATGGAATACAAAGCTATATCTCTCTAATGGAAAACAATCCGTCCAGACAGATACTATACATAACAGCCGAGAGATTTTCCAGGGTGACTCTTTAAGCCCTTTATTGTTCTGCTTAGCCTTGAATCCTCTGTCTACTCTACTAAATGCATCTAATTATGGCATCGCTCTTAAACAAGGGAACTCAATCCTTCTTCGTGTCTTGCATCTTCTTTATATGGATGATCTGAAGCTCTATGCAGACACTGAGAATCATATGCAACAATTAATTAGCGTGACGACATCAAGATGAAATTCGGTATGGATAAGTTCAGGAAAGTGAAAATCATTCGGGGTCATATGCAAGTTACAAATTTGGAAAATGATAATGAACCAAAGATTACCTTCATGGAACCCCATGAAGCTTACAAATACTTGTGTTTTCAACAAACACTCCGAATCAAACACACTGACACTAAGAAAATACTAACAACTGAAGTGTGTAAACGATTGTATGGACTCTTAAAAACTCAACACTCTGCTAGAAATCTTGTGCAGGCGATCAATTCATATGTCATTCGAATGCTTACTTACTCTTTTGGCACCGACCTCGACAACCTCCAGAGAACAATTCGAACCGCTATGACTCATCACCGAAAACATCATTCCCACTCAACCATTGAACATTTTACACTTTCAAGATCACAGGAGGGTGAGGTGTTGTAGATCCCATAAATCTACACAGCTCTCAAATTGCATCACTCAGAAGATACTTCCTCGAACATTGCGAGAGACTTCAGCAAGCAGTGAGAGCAGTTGATAACTATAGTCCTCTGAACTTGAAAAGGGCTGCTCCACCTGTTCAGCCAGTCATTGAAACCGAAGAGAAAATAACCTCATGGAAAGGGAAGCACTGCACGGAAGACACCCCCATGAGCTGAGAAAACCAGAAGTCGACATCTCTGCGTCGCACGCACGGCTCCAGCATGAAGATCTCTTTCCGGAGACAGAAGCCTTCATGATGGCTATCCAGGACCAAGTGGAACCAACTTTGAACTACAGAAAACACATTCTGAGAGATTCGACCATCCATTCCGACACATGTAGAAGATGTGAGGCCGCAAGCGAAACTATCCAACACGTGACAAGTGGATGTAGCGACCACGCACAGTTGGAATATAAAAAGAGGTATAATGAAGAGGGGAAGCAAGTCCACCAATTATTGGCAATGAAAACGGGCTCGCCACTTGCTCGCCCTATAATAAATATGTTCCTCAGAACATGCTTGAAAGTAGTGAGCACACTTCATTATCACTGCCAGAAAAGTCGGCGGCAATAGACCCGATATAACATGCATCGATAGAAACCAACCGGCTTACCTTATTGATATATCAATACCCAACACCCACAATATATCGGCAAAACATCAAGAAAAATCCAAAAATATACCGATCTCGCCCCTGAAGTCGCAGCTCAGTGGAATTTCAGCAAAGTGACAATTGTGCCAATAATAATATTAGGCACAGGAGTGATCCCGAAAATGACACTTCGAGCACTAGTGTGTCTTCACTTTGATGCCAGGAGTATATACAATATGCAGAAGGCAGTTCTCTTGAATACATGCCGTATTGTTAGAAGCCACCTGAATCTTCTATAAAGCAACCGCCCACTTCGTCATCATACCTATGAGTGGTTGACATACCGACCAGTAAAAACTGTAAGGAATAAATATAATAAATATAATAATAACAATAATAATAATAATAATAATAATAATAATAATAAATAAGAAGTTAATAACAATAGTTACTTTTCATTAGAAACTGATTATAATTTTTTAAGATATTGAAATTTCGGTCTGGAAACTTTCCCAAGATGAAAAGGCTCTCCAAGCAGACGGATCGTTGAGACGTTGATGGCGGGGAAACTATTCCTTGCGCGCGCCACAGTGGGCGAGATTAGGGGCGGTCAGAGAGTATACTATTTGAAGCTAACCGTAGCACCTGCATTACAGTTCAGCTGTGAGTGTGATTGTGGAGTGCTCGGGTGTTACTTTTTGCTCTCGATACGTATACGACGTATCTTGATTCGTAGGTAGTATTGTGGTTAAACAAAGGCGGTCGTTTTTTCGCAAAAATGCCACCAATGAAAAGAACATTTCTACTCAACTGTTTTTTACGAGCGTGAAAATAAGCTAACTACTCACGGGATCATGTTATTTGTATTCTGTGTGAAAAAAAGTATAAGTACGGATACTCGTTCCCAAGTGACACAACATTTGAAAACAGCAAAACAAGTAAAAAGTATTTCACTAAAAAAAAGGGGTGAACAGTTGACCCTAAAGATAAATACTCCAAACGAAACAACTAGTTTAATTTCGGGCCCCCAGTTGTCAAGCTTTTATACGGACCTATATGAGGCTTTAACTTGTGCTGACTTTCCACTGTATAAGTTAAAAAATACTAAGTTTGGTGTATTCTTAGAAACATATACGAAACAAACTACTCCCCATGAATAGACTCTTCGCAAACATTATGTTCCATTAATTTATGAAAAACCTATATGTAATTTATGAAACTGCCGGCCGGCCGGCCGGCGGTCCTTCGTCTATCCGTCTGTGAACAATCCCAGCTGCTCAACTGTTCAGCCGATTTTCTACATAATTATTAATCTCCAATCGATCTGACTGATGTCACGACCCCTTGAATTTTAAACCGATATTTTAATTTTGAGGGGTACTTTACGTGAAGCCCCCTCAGACATTTTTAAATTTTCAAAAAAAAATCCTCCATACTCCAATCCGTAAATACTCCATCGTTTTTTATTAAATTGTGTTGATCGATAGTATGAAGAACGTTTAAAAGAATGGTGCAGGTCTCATTTTCATTGAAAATTCATTTCTCCAAAATTACAAAAATTCAAATATATTTTTGGCGTCTTCCTACAACTACATTTATGAAGATAAGGATTTCTTCCTAAATTAAATCTGTTCCTTGACGATAGATGTTGGAATACGGTCATGTACAATTTTTCCCAAATTTGAGTGCTTTTTGCGTAATTTTGAGTGAATGTACGGACGGGAAAGTACGTGCTGTTTTCGCAAAACTAGATTACATCATTACTCAGAAAACTAGATAGTGTGTTAGATGATCATTTTAGCAATTTCTCTGTTTATTTATAAACATATAAACTTATATTTATATAATTCTTATACAACACACAACAGAATAAGCTGATAGATAGTATGTATGAAGTGTATTTGAAGGAAACGCATAGATGTAGCTGATTTTATTTCTCTAAAGACTAATGAAACAACTGACACAGGTCGAAGTCAACTGGTCTTAATTTTACGATAGGTTAATGAATACAAGCCTGTCGAAAGATTTTTACTTTCTCGTATACATACGGAGTAATTTACGTAGTATAGAGAAAGTTATGTGATGCTGCGGGAAATTGATTTCGAGATTTGAACGAAAATGCATGTTTTGGGGTCCCCTAATATCGAAAAAGTGTTGTTATTTTTCAAAACGTCCGTCCGTTCATCCGTCTGTCCATCAGTCTGGTATATGTGAACAACACTAGCGCATGAACTATTCCTACAATTTTTTTTCAAACTGAATAAACCCTCGTTGATCTGCCCTGAGTCGAAGCTCCGCGTTTTTGAAAAACATTTACTCATTTTTGGAGGTACGATGTACGTTTACATGAAGCCCCTGCAACATTTTCAAAATTTTCTAAAAAATGGCTCCATTTTTTTCTTTAAATCTCTTGTAAGAATAGAGTAAAATACACTTATAAATGTGGCATATGTCTTACTTTCACGGTTAACTCTGACTTTTAGAAAATTTCAAAAATTTTGCATTTTTTCGGAGTCTTTCTACAACTGTAAAATTGAATACAGAGACTTTTCCTTCAAATGAAATGTTACCCATGAAAAGTTCTTTCATTAAGGTCATGTACATTCTTTTAAAAATTTTTAGTACTTTTCATGCAATAATGCGTGCAATATTTGCATTTTTTTTAAAAAAAAACAAACAAGGTTTTCTCAAAAACGGCTCCAAATTTTTTCTTTAAAATTTTGTTATGGGTAGTGCTAAATGAGCCCTATACGATGACATAAACGCCATTTGTTTTGTTTTTCAAAAATTGCAAAAATGTATTTTTTTACTTGTCTCTCACATCGGTAATATTGACATTAGAAACGACTTCTTCACATTATTATATTTATAAGTACATGTGCTTTAAATATTGGCATACAAAGTTTCTCTATAATTCAACAGTTGTTTGTTAAAATGAGATCAAAATTCCGCAATTTCAGAAACGCTCAATCACCATTTTCTCAATTTTCTCAAAAATGGCTCCAGATTTTTCGTCAAACTTTTCCCACGGATAGCGATAATGACACTGTTTAATATGACGTAAACTCAGTTTTGGTGTATTCTTTTGGTGTATTCTTTTGGTGTATCAAAAAATACAAAAAATGTAATTTTTTAAATATCTCTTACGCCGTTAATATGCACATTTCTATCGATTTGTATACATGATTACATTTGTGAGTGAAAGTGCTTCAAATGACTTCAAATGAAGCTTTTCGAAAACTCAATAGATTCCTGTGAAAATTTCGCATTTACAGTAATGCTCAATCGCCATTTTCTTAAAATCGGCTTCAAAATGTTCAATCAAAATTTCTGTTTTGGACGATGTTTTACTATTTTTAATATTCTTGATGTCATCTTTCGGTTCTACTATTAAATAACCAAAAGTTCAGAAAATGTAAAAAAAAAGTAATTTGGGCGACGATAGATGGCAGCTGGCCAGAGAATTGAGCAAGGACTTACACCAAGGAAATTAGAAAAATTTGCTACGAGAAAGTCTGTGCCATTCTGTAGCACCTTCAGTTACTTTCACGAATACATACGGAGGTACATACATACGGAGTAATATACGAAGTATTGAGAAAGTTATGTAATGCTGCGGAAAATCGATTACGATATTTCAGCGGAAATACACATTTTTGGGTCCCTAGAAACCAAATAAGTGTTTCTTCTTCAAAACGTCCGTCCGTCTGTCCGTCTGTCTGTCCGTCTGTCTGTCCGTCTGTCTGTCCGTCTGTCTGCCCGTCTGTCTGTCCGTCTGTCTGTCCATCTGTCTGTCTGTCTGTCCGTCTGTCTGTCTGTCTGTCCGTCTGTCTGCCTGTCCGTCCGCCTGTCCGTCCGTCCGTCTGTCTGTCCGTCTGTCTGTCCGTCCGTCTGTCCGTCCGTCTGTCCGTCCATCCGTCTATGAACACTACTAGCGCCTAAACCACACGTACCATCTTTTCCAAATTGAAGAATTGAAGCTTTGAAATTTTGGAAAACATTCTTTAAAATTTGAGGGTATTTTAAATTGAGCCTCCCGGATATTTTCAAAATTTTTTCAAAAAGGCTTCAAATTTTTTATTTAAATTTCTTGTAAGGAGAGAGTAAAATACACTTAAATGTGGCATAGGAACGATTGCCACGGTTAACTCTGAATTTTCGAAAATTGCAAAAGTTTGAAATTTTTTCGGCGTCTTCCTACAAATATAAAATTGATGACATATTTTTCCTTCAAATAAAATTTGATGCCCATAAATAGTGCTTTCATTAAGGCCATGTAGACTTTTTTGATAGTTTTACTAGTTTTCGTGCAATAGAACGTGAAATATTTGCAATCTTAAAAAGTGTTAGTTACTAAAACAAGTTTCTCTCAAAAACGGCTCCAAATTGTTTCTTTAAATTTTTGGCCAAACGAACCCTATACGATGACGTAAACGCCATATTGCTCTATTCTTTTGTTGTTGTTTTTTCAAAAATTACAAAAATGTAATTGTTTTGACTTGTCTCCCACGTCTGTAATATTTACATTAGTGGCAATTTCTTCACATTACTGTATTTATGAGTACATGTGTTTTAAATAGCGTCGTATAGTTTCTCGAAAACTCAACAGTTTTCTGTGAAAATGTGCTCAAAATTCTGCATTTTCAGAAACGCTCAAATGCGATTTTCTCAAAAATGGCTCGAAATTTTTCTTCAAATATTTCCAGCGGATAGTGCTAATTGCACTGTTTAATATGATGTAATATTGATTTTGTTGTATTCTTTTGTATTTTTAAAAATTTCACAAATATAATTTTTTCAAATATCTCTCACGCCGTTAATATGGATATCTCTATCGATATGTATACATCAATGCATTTGTGAGTGGAAACGGTTCAAATAACGTTAAATGAAGTTTACCGAAAATTCGATAGATTCCTGTGAAAAAGAGCTTCATATTTCGCATTTACAGTAATACTCTTATCAGCATTTTCTTAGAAACGGCTTCAAATTTTCCGATGAAAATTTCTATTTTGGACGAGGTTTTACTCTTCTTTAATATTCCTGAAGTAATATTTTGATTCTACTATTAGAAAACCGAAAAGTTGAGAAAAGGTAAAAAAAAAATATTTTTGGCGACGATAGATGGCAGCTGGCAAGAGGATGGGGCAAGTCAGTAAAGCCAGTCCACATTAAAGAAATTAGAAAACTTTATTACGAAAAAGTCTCTGCCACTCCGTAGCACCTCTAGTTTTCTTTTGTTGAAGTGCTTAGTCGTATAGCGATTTGACCCTGTCAGATAGTAACAGCAAAACTGGTACCAGCAAGACCTTAAAAACCACACCAAGGAAACTAGAAAAGTATGCTACGAGAAAGTCTGTGTCATTCCGTAGCACCTCTAGTTAGTTGTTTTTCCTCCATTCCTGGGGCTTTTTCCAGCCTCAGGCCGGGAGAGGTGGCTCAGGGTATCAATTGATGTCACTGGAGTGCCTGTGAACGGGAGGTCCTAGGTTCGAGTCCCGACAGTGGTAGGATTTTCATCACTAGCTTGTCAGCTAGATCGAATTCAGTCGCTGTCTGGAGCAGTGGCGAAGCTAGTCGTGCAGTTGGGTATCCTGAAAATCTTATGGTACACGGTTTTGTAAATTGGCTCCATTCATCGGTTGTTTCGTTCAGCAAAATCATCGATAATTCAAAACTGTCGTTCCTGCAAAATTAATTTAGCAGACACTTCTGGATAGCCAGTGTACTGAAATTACTGTTCCTGATATTTCTCATGGACTTTCTTAGGAATGTCTTCACTCTCTTTAAAGTAATCACATTCCCTGTATCTACAGCATTATATGCAAGGAAAGTTAGACTGAGTTATATCAACTGAACCGTCTCTTGATAACTTTTTTCTTGACCAATATGTTCAACAAATATTTTAGCAACAAATCTGCAGGCATATATATTGCATTATCAATGTAAACATTTGCCAGTTCATTTCGACTCAGCAGCTGCCCACTGTCTAAATAATTAAAAGTCCAAGTGTCCAAAGAATGGATATTGTTTTATTACGGAAGAAAACTTTTCTGAAGATCAAGAAAACTTTGTAATTGAAAACTGCTTTTCGTCAAGAAATTCAATAACATAGAAGTTTTCAAAATCTTGAACCCGATATTCCATCTGAGTCACTACTATATCAATAATTTTAAAAGAAATAATTTTTGTGTCTTTCAAATAGTTTTGATCCTGAAAGTTCATTCATGGTTTGCTTTGATGCGTATAGTCTCTTCATATCTAACACGGCATATTATTGGGTATATCTACTATTTATATCTGTATGGCATATTACTACCTCATAATTTGGCATTGTTTCACAAAAACTGCATTTCGATTTCGTGAACCGTTCAGAAATTATAGGAGTGGCCCATAGTCGGTGGGATATTCTCCGTAACACTAAATCTTTAACTTCATTAATTGTTTCATAAATAAAACACGAACAAAACTCACACAAACGGCACACAAACAACTCTCTCTACTTTCCCACAACGTTAGGTAATAAGGTTAATTTGCCTGACCGGGAGGTGGACATGCATGGCGAAACTAGTCTGCGCATGCTGGGAGCCTAGGCTCCCTGCCCAGTGAGTGCTAGAGAGAAGGAGATAGCGCGCCTCCAGCCGGTATCTACCCACTAGTAGGCGCCTCGCTCAGCTAGCGGCCCTGCTGATTCTCTCGCGCCTAAGCGGGGAGTCAAAAACATTTAATTTTCTTTAATGATTCAGTAAAAAATTGAAAAATAGTACACACAACGACAAAATTTATTGACAAATAATTTGGATATTCTAAGGCTCCCAGAATACCCTTCAGCTTCGCCTCTGGTCAGGATGAGAATTCTAATGACCGGCTTCTCTGATCGGTAGTTTTCCGTGGTTTCTTTCATCAACACCAGGTGAATGCCGGAGCAGTACCCTAACAAACGGGCTACGGACCGCTTCTTTCTTTCGACTTTCTTGTCCTATCGACCGATCTTTCCTTTTATTTATTTATTTATTTATTTACACCAAAAACAGTTAAAAACTGTGTATAACGTGCTATAGGGAGAAGTGAATATTGTGCACGTTTTCAAAAATTCTGTGATCCCTACATTAAGCCATATACTACTTGAATTCTGAATTTTAAAAAAACGCTAAAATTACTGTTAAAATTAATGTTACTTTCCTTCTGATGCACAATATAGTCTCTAATTGTATAGAAACAGTTATGCAACAGAAAAGATTTCACTTGAGATTTAAACTTTTCTATCGAATTTAATCGTTTAATGTCATCTGGCAAAGTGTTGTAAAATAATGTACTTATATTGTATGTGAATTTTTTGTAACGCGCTGTTGATACTGTCACCTGATGAATATGATTTCTACGTCGAGTGTTATAGTAATAGACATCGGTGTTTTCTGAAAATATATTATCGCCCTTAAGCAAATCATTTTTGACAAAAACCACTGATTTGTAAATCAACAGACAAAGCAAAGGTAAAATTGCTAGTTTAATAAAGAGAGGCTTACAAGAATCACGTGCGTGGGATTTGGTTATTATTAGTACAATTCTTTTTTCTAATCTAAAAGTCTGGGAGCTATAAAATATATTTCCCCAGAATATTATGCCATATCTCAGGCGGGAATGAACATTCGCGTATTCCGCGCAGCGAGAAGTATGAAGGCTGTCTGAATTTGAAAGAATTCTGAACGCGTAGCATAATGGACTTAATTTTGAGTTCAATTGATTTAAATGGACGTTCCATTTGAGGTTTGACTGAATTGAGAGACCTAAATATTTTGCATCCTTAACATCAGTCAATGGTACACCGTTCATTTTCAATGGAGTACAGAATTGTTTATTTGAAATGGAAAACTGCATTAAAACGTTGTTTTTTATTTACTATTCTTCATACTATTCTTCAAATTTTTCATTTAATATACTTCATTTATTACTCTATTTCCTTCCTTTTCCTTGTCTCGCCCCTTACTTACACACGCACTTACACTAAAATATACTACACTACCACGCATGCCGGGAGACTGGTCGGAAGCTTAGGGCATGTCCAGACTGCGGCGATGCCTCCCTGGTAAGAGATACTAGCTAGTTGGGGAAAACCTCTCTAGTCGACGGTAGACGGGCGGCGGATCTCACCATCCAGCGGGGCAAGATCACCGCCATCTTCCGACGAGAAAAGCATGCGGGACTAGCAGTTTACAGTTAGCACCCGGAATCACTAACAATCAATCCAACTTCAGGGGATGCCGATATCGGCTATCCGCGCCGGGTACCCACTATGTCCCTCATGGGGACATACATTGTAACGTCGTAGACTCTCTCATCCCTTTTTGAGAGACGGTCCCGCCTGACGACCATGACAACAGATTACCATGGTGCGTATCAATATATGAAAGTTGTTATATTAGAATCATCTTCTGTTTTCCGCAAACGACACGCGGATGATATACGCTCTGTACATATTAAGCTGTCCTTGTATTTGATTGATTTTTTCGTGTTTCCGGGCGCGTCAACTACTTCGGTCATTAGTCCCGTTAGTGTGGTGCATGTTTTTTCTCGGGAGATGGCGGTGATCTTCCCCCGCTGGATGGCGAGATCCGGCGCCGACCTACCGTCGGCTAATGGGGCTTCCCCCAACCAAGACTCTCCCACCAGCGGGACACCGCCCCAGTCGGGACAAGCTCTAAGCTCCCGACCGGTCACCCGGAATATGTGGCAGAGTAGTGAATGTTTGTGTAAGTGTGTGTGTAAGGGGAGAGGATAGGACAAGGAAGAGGAAGGACAGATAGCGCGCGGTCCGTGGCCCGTTTGGTAGGGTACTGCTCCGGCATTCGCCTGGTGTTGATCGGAGAAACCACGGAAAACTACCGATCAGAGCAGCCGGCCGCTAGAATTCTCCTCCAGACAGCAGCTGAATTCGACCTAGCTGAACAGCTAGTGTCGAAAATCCTGCCGCCGTCAGGACTCGAACCTAGGACCTCCCGGTTAGAGGCGCTGCAATGACATCAGTTGATGTCACTGAGCTACCGCTACCGGTCTGTTCTTCTATATTATGTACAAATTAAATGTACTTATTTGAGAATCCTGTCGCCTTACTCATCACGACGCTACAACATTAACCTTTACATTAGACACACATGTGGGCTCCTCGGTCTGTGGTCAGTAAACTCACAAGGCCTTCCACGACAACACACATACATGAAAGACAAGGGATACACAACGAGGCCCACGGTGGGACTCGAACTGACGATCCTTCAGACATATGTTCTAGCCTTAAATCCTAAATTAACATCATCTATTAAATTATTCCACTTGTGTTCTTGTCTTTCAATCAGAACATTGCAAAAAACTGTTAAAAATATAATTCTGACAATACTTCATTAAATATTACAAAATTGTAAGAAACGTGTCTCCTTTCAAATTTTCCTCCCACCTTCTTTCTTATCATCTTTTTGGTTTAACAGTTTTAACCTCACTGCTTCTTTTATGTATTGAGCATTGTCTTACTGCCCTACTTAACTACCTTTTCCACTTAAGTGATGTCTTTGAACTTTCAATGAATCTGAAAAGTTTTCTAGTTCTCCTCATTCTAAAAAAATATTTGTTTCCAGGCAGGGTTTACAGCTGTTCATTTGGCTGCCCAAAATGGTCATGGGCCAGTTTTAGAAGTGCTGCGATCATCTCAATCCCTTCGCATCTCAAGTAAAAAACTTGGAGTTACAGCATTACATGTAGCTGCATATTTTGGGCAAGCAGGTGAGCTGTGCAAAGAAACACTGTTAAACCAGTGTTGATTTGTTTGTCTTTTAATTCCTTTTTATTTCCATTTATTCGCATTAAATGTTTCTCGTAAACAAAAGAAATTGGAAAGGTTATGAATTCTCAGACCTGCTGATACGACAATGTATGTTCAGTTTGATGCAATTTCTTCATCTTACAAGGTTTGTCCGGAAAGTAATGTCAATGATTTTTTTTCCGACGCGACTGTACGTCTCAGCTCGCTCTTCTAGCGTGGCAATGGTGTTGGGGGCTTCGGGAACAAAGTCGTCTTTACGCCAGTTGCCTGCGGGCTGCCGCAGGGTGAGGACAGCATTTTTTGTGAGAGACATTTTCGTGACACGTCAGAGTTCGAAATGCATTGCTCTGTCGAGCAAACGCATGGCGATCAAGTTCTGTGTTAAACTCGGCAAGACTGCTTCTGAGACTGTTCCAATGCTGCAGACGATCTTTAGCAATGATTGTCGGTCGGATAGGTGTTTGAATACGACCCCAAGTCGTAAAGGCAAAGTACCGAGTCAACCTCGCCCAAAAAGGTCAGGTTGCCAAAATCAAAAATCAAATTAATGCTGATTGTGTTTTTCGATATCCGAGGGATCGTCTATCACGAATTCGTACCACCAGGCAACAGTGACAGTCAAATTTTACGTCCTGGTGCTCAAGAGGTAGAAGCTTCGGATCCAATGCGTCCGATCCAACATCACCACGGACTGGAAGCTGCATCACGACAATGCACGCGCGCATACCAGCTTTATTTCAAACGACTTCTTGGCCAAGACAGGCGTCACAACAACCCTACAAACTCCCTACAGCTCGGACATCGCCCCCCCCCACTTCTTTTTATTACCACGTCTGAAAACTCCGATGAAAGGGAAGCATTTCAGGTCGGTCGACAACATTAAGGTGGCTACAACGCGCGCCTTGAAGGACGTCCCGGAAAAGGGCTTTTGTACCGCCCTTGGCACATGGAAATCGCGCTGGCAGCGGTGTATCGATGCAGTAAGGACGTACTTAAGAGATTGTACCAATACGATCAATAAATTATTTGTTCTGAAGTCATTGACATTACTTTCCGGAAAAAACCTGTAATCCATTTCCATATTTTCTTCTTAAATCATCTAACATACAAATTAAAAATTATTTATATCACAAGAATACATTTCAAACCTGTTTCACTTTTTAGTAAATTTGAGACTTAAGAAATCCATTGTCTTGTAATGGACATAGGAAGATTACTTTTTGAATCTCAAGTAAACACTGAAATCGTAATTTGTTTTTCCCATTACAGAAACTGTCCGTGAACTCCTCATCCATGTTCCTGCAACTGTTAAGTCTGACCCTCCCACTGGGGAGGGGCTTGTAGGAGAACTGGGCAGTGAGTCAGGTATGACTCCTCTCCATCTAGCAGCATATTCAGGCAATGAAAATGTTGTTCGTTTGTTGCTTAACTCTGCTGGAGTTCAAGTGGATGCAGCTACCACTGAAAATGTGAGAAGATATTTAGTTATATATTGTGTTGTGAATATTTTCAACATTTTCACTTTACAATCATATTTATCATATTTACAATCATGTATCATATTATTGAATTTGATAATTTTTGGTTTGAATTAATTTTCTTTCTCTTTTTTTAGGGTTACAACCCACTTCACTTAGCATGTTTTGGAGGTCATATTACTGTAGTTGGCCTTCTAGTGAGCAGAGCAGCTGACTTACTCCAAAGTGGAGACAAGCATGGCAAAACAGGATTGCACATTGCTGCTATGCATGGGCGGTACCAAATGTGTGAGGTTTTGCTAGGCCAAGGAGCAGAAATTAATGCTCAAGACAAGGTATGTAAAACTATCAAAATATATATGGAAGTAGCACTCAATCCTAATAGGACTACTTTATTCATTTTCTTTTATTATAGAGTGGGGGAAAGTTTTGTATGTGAATAACATTTGAAATATATATTTATAGAGAGTGAATATTGAATGGAAAATTAAGCTTTTTGTAAATTTCAATTTCATCATTTGTCTCCTATATATGGTGATGGGTGTATAGATAGGGGCAAGATGCTCCTGAGAAATAGTATCCAAAATTTTACTATCAAAAACCTTTGACAAGCAATTAAAATACTGAAAATAATCTGAATATTTGTCCCCATATGTCCCCTAAACTAATGACAGCTACAAAAATAATGTAATTTTCTGTACATTCTCTTATTTTTAGTATAAAAATTTCATTGATAAAATGTTAAAAAGAATAATTGTTGTCATTTTATGCAGAATTTCTTTCATTACAATCATTTTATGTGTACTAGAATACTTTATTTATTTTATTACCTGCAGCAGTAATCTGTTAAGTCGACATCATAATCATGACATAAGAATAATGAGGCCATAAAAGTTCAAATAAAAGGATAGTTACTTAGTACAACCTATTCTTCAAAATTAGATCTTTAAATAACTTAATGTACTCTTCTCTCAAAATATTAGAAGTTGTTGTGTAATATTACGAAATAGTACTAACATTAGTATATTATCAATAATAAAAGACAGTATGTTGCCATAGAACTAGTTTATGTATTAGTTTGGTCAATTTTGGGTTAACTAAATACAGAGATAAAGAACAGTCCAAACTGAACATTTGTGAGCTGAGTTCACTTGAACAAATAGAATAAGCCTCAATTACATGAGTATAATATCCAACTGCTTGAGATGATCATCCAAGTTGATTTTGATCACATTTTCTTAATTTCATTTTTCTTTGCTTGTAGGGCATTTTAAAACCATTTTAAGAGCATTTTATTGATTATTTTTGGTGATGGTTTAGGTCATCAATGTCCACCCCCTATTAATGAGTAAGGGAATACCTACCTAGAAGATAAAGATTACATTAATGACATTCATAGTTTCAAGGATGCTATTTATCAATGTGCACTTCAATTACAATGAAAACTTTGTTTTCAAGATTTCAAAATTATGATGTTGAATCTATTTTTTATTATCAGGATCTCCACTGATTCGCATGTGAGAACTTAGATTCATTTTTATTATTATTGATCATGAATCAGTTAGTATTTAATAACTCAGTTATAAATATCAGTTTTATATTCTTAAATATATATTTATTTTTGGGTATACAAACTCTGGAAGTGCTTGCTCATCAGTTCTAAGAGTAACATTTGAAAGAAATTCTGATGGTTCTGTGTTTCCTTTTGAGTAGGGATATCTGTTAAATAGAAGTATATTATTGCAAGAACCGATAATGAGTGTTTATGTGTAGGTTGGCAAAATTATAGGTTTATCTTATTATTGATAATCAACTATAGTTCTTTTTCTATCAAATTCTTTATTTCATCTCTTACCCTTTTTGAAGTAGAATATGCATTTTGAAGTAGAATTTTTCATTGTCTTTAAGTGAAGAAAATTCTCTACAGTCAGATGTAGTGATTAGTAAACTAATATATCAATATACCTATTCAAAACACCATTTTTATTTATATTAATTATTTAATTAATTTACCTACTTACTTTTTATTTGTTTATTTGTATGTTTGTTTGTTTGTTTGTTTATTTAACATCAAAAACAGTTAAAAACTGTGTGTGATGTACCATGGGGCAAAGTGTATTTTAAGAAAAAATATATTATCTCCAAATGGCATGCAATTGAAATCATGTAATTGTTTGTAATGTAGTAGTTTGAGGATTGTAACCAATGAAATTATCTTACTCACTTCAAATGAGTTCTTAAGAGTATTTCATGAATTCTAATCAATATTAAGTATCAAAGTATGTTTAAAAATCTTTCTAAACATACTCTCCACATGGACCTTGTTTTAAAAGCAGATATAGTACAAGAAGTTAAAACATTGTAATTACTCATTTTCATTAATATTTTCTATTTCAGAACAATTGGACACCTTTACATTGTGCAGCTCGAGCAGGTTATTTGGATGTGGTAAAGTTATTAGTGGATTCTGGAGCCTCTCCAAAATCAGAGACCAACTATGGCAGTGCTCCCATCTGGTTTGCTGCAGCAGAAGGTCATAATGATGTCCTCAAATATTTAATGGGAAAGGATCATGATACATACAATCTTATGGAAGATAGAAGAGTAAGTGTAGGCCTATACCAAAGTCACATAAACAATAGCTGATAATTTACTTCTATATTGAAACTGCAGAAAAGTTCATAAAAAATGAATCTATGGTAGGTAGGTCTACATTGTACAACATCAAATGAAAAGAGAGGTGTCAGCGTAGCTATAAGGTTCGTATGACTGGGCAGAGCCAAGGAGTGAAGGGACATGCAATCACATTAGCGTTGCATTGCACTACAAATTAGTTATAATAAACTCAAGATTAAGAGAACTCATTTATTATGAAAACAGCCTGACACAAGAAAAGTAAAGCTTTTACTATAATTCTTATCCACTTCTTGTGGCCATCAGGTTAGTCTTTAATAATTGTGTGCTGAATCTGATTTGCTAGCCCTATAGCTATCTTTTTCACACAATTTAATAATTCTCTATTTGGTCATTCCTTGTGGTAGATTTAGTTATCCTCATTGTGCACTGTGTAGGAAGTATGGTCATCATTACAGTGGTATGAAATTGAAAGCTACTACTGGTAAATATATATTTTTTCAGGAAACTTAAGGATTTCTTATAGTGTAATTGTGATATGGTTGAAAAGAAAACGAACTCTCCAATCCATAGATAGCTGAATTGTTCAATTCATCTATCTATGAATAATTGTAAATTATTGTAATAATTGTAAATTATCTTTCTCTTATTCTTTATTATATTTACAAATTTTTTGCACGTTATTCAATCAAGTCTGTTACAATAAAGAATGAAAACCAAATAATTATATTACAGACTGTAATCCTACCACAAAATATTTGTGAACAATTTACCTTTTCTAGACAAGAAATATTAGTTTAAAATTAATGTAAACAATTTCCAAAATGAAGTAGGTGTATCTCTAATTTTGTAGATTGCATAGAGTTGTTTCATTTTTAAGAAACAATTTAGAAAATATTTCACATTTCCAATGTCTTTCCAGGGCTTTGAAATAATATTGTTCAATTGAAACTTGAAATCTCTCAGAGTTAAGTATTATTGAATTGACTGTATTATGGAATTGATCTCTCAAATCATCTGAAAGATTTTTTTCTCATCATCAACAGCAGCAGCATAATCTTCTTTTCTTTGTCTTCTTCTTCATCTTTTTCTTGTTCTTCTTTTTCATGTTCTTCATTTTCTTGTTCTTCTTTTCCTTGTTCTTCTTTTTCTTGTTCTTCTTTTACTTGTTCTCCTTTTTCTTGTTCTTCTTCTTCTTGTTCTTCTTTTTCTTGTTCTTCTTAGTCTTGTTCTTCTTTATTTATTTATTTATTTATTTATTTATTTATTTATTTATGTCAAAAACAGTTAAAAACTGTGTATGAAGTGCTATGGGGAGAAGTGAACGTTGTGCACATTTTCAAAATTCTGTGATCCTTACACTAAGCCATATACTACTTGAATTATGAAAGAAAGAAAGGGAAAAATGAAAAGAAAAAAAAAATAAACACGATGTAATAAAATCTATTTCCAAGGATAAATCAGCAATACATTTTGGGCTCTTATCCATCATGTCCTTCGTCAAGGAATAATACTTCCTGATGCGACAACATGGAAACAATAATTTGAATAACTATATTTCTCACTGAATTCTAGAAGATGTGCACAGATAATGAAGTTACATTTATGTCCAGAAGCAAAACAAGGGGCCATCTCAGCATTTGCTCAATGGATCAGGGAAACTGGACGAAAAACCAGATCGAGATGGGGCTCATTGATCCAGAAGCTGTGATACAATACTTGTTGTATAGAATATATTGTATAATAACATATTGTTTAGAATTATACAGTCCAAATGGTAAATAGTACATTAAATATTACTATTAAAATTAATATTACTTTCCTTGTGATGCTCAGTATAGTCTCTTATTGTATAGAAACAGTTATGCAGCAGAAACGATTTCACTTGGGATTTAAACTTTTCTATCGAATTTAATCGTTTAATGTCATCTGGCAAAGTGTTGTAAAATAATGTACATGTATTGTATGTGAATTGTTTGTAATGAGCTGTTGATACTGTCACCTGATGAATATAATTTCTACGTCAAGTGTTATAGTAATAGACATTGGTGTTTTCTGAAAATATATTCCTGCCTTTAAGGAAATCATTTTTGACAAAAACCTCTGATTCGTAAATCAACAGACAAGCCAAAGGTAAAATTCCTAGTTTAATAAAGAGAGGCTTACAAGAATCATGTGGGTGGGATTTGGTTATTATTCGTACAATTCTTTTTTCTAATCTAAAAGTCTGGGAGCTATAAGATGTATGTCCCCAGAATATTATGCCATATCTCAGGGAGGAATAAACATTCGCGAAATATACACAATGAGCAGTATGAAGTCACCCCCTCAGGAAGGGAGTTCCCATAGTGCTCTTCTGTTAAAACCCGGACACCATACAGGATGTGATGATGATGATGATGATGATGATGATGATGATCGTCGTCATCATCATCATTTATTCCTGTTTTTCCTATCACAAGACACATTTGGTGCCTTAGGGGACTCACTTGTGGCAGCTTTCCAGGTCTTTGATGCTTGTCAGAGATTTTTTTGAATCCGTAGAGTGGTCCCAACAAGGAAAGTGAATGGTTCATTGCATGACTCTAATGATGGGAATGAGGATGGGATAGGGAACGGGATGCATGATGTTCATGGCCCATATTGTAGAATGCTGCTCTGACATTCACCTGGAAGTGATCAAAGACACCATGGAAATCCCTACAAATTTGACTGTGGCTGGTGCACCAATATGAAACATCAAGTAAAATTCCAGTAGCTCGCCAGAATTAAACCTGTAAACTCAAAATCACAGTATGCTCAAGGCATGAGGCAAGGCAAGGCCTTTATGTTTGTCACTACTGATGTTGGTTATATTTTCATTACATGAAATTAATTTCATATTCACCAGTTATTGTTATATTCTAGTGAATATTAATTTATGTAGTTAATGATGGGTTTAAAGAAGAGAACTTTTCCCTAATTTGCTTCCCATATTTGACTTCCCATTTTTGATAAATAAAAACGGTATCTTTTTTAAAAGGAGAAAGAAATATAAAAATTACGATGTTTTACAGCTTTGTGTAAATAAACACAGAAAAAAATATACACACAAACGTTGCTGTAGAGAATCTTAAAAATAATAAAATGGAATAGCCTTAAATACTTTTTTAATGTTAAAGCAATCTTAATTGTTTCTGTTCCAGTTTGTGTATAATTTAATGATTTGCAGCAAAAACAATGCAAACAAGACAATTGAAGATTTTGTCTTAGTATCTCCAGCCCCAGTAGATACTGCTGTTAAATTATCTGCCATCTTTATACGTCTGTCTGACAAAGTAGGTACAAACTGAATAAAATATTGGAATAATATATTACAATAACTATGCTGTATCAAAACAGTACAAGTAATCTAGCGCGACACTATTATTCATATTGATTCAAATACAACAATGCAAACTTTTATTTTAGGAGAAAGAGCGTGCAAAAGATTTGATTGCTGCTGGCAAACAATGTGAAGCAATGGCCACAGAGTTGTTAGCACTAGCTGCTGGAGCAGATTCTGCAGGTCGTATCCTCACAGCAATGGATCGCCGCAACATTGAATTCTTGGATGTTCTCATTGAGAATGAGCAGAAGGAGGTTATCGCACACATGGTTGTCCAAAGGTACTTGCAGGTGAGAATTCTTATAACAAACAGTAAATTGTTTAAAACAAAAATGTACTCATTTACTTTTATATAGTGTAATCGAAAGTTAATATTGTTATACCTTATTTCAGAAGAAATCCCTTAAAGAATTAAGGAAATGATTGGAATCTAACTCTATTTTATAAATAAATTTAATTTAATAATAGCTTAAGAAAATTAATATTTTATTACCGTGTTCTAAAAATGACCTGTCCTTTGAGTTACAATTTGATCATTATCAGGACACTGTGAGGGAATTTATTCTAAAATTATTTCTGAAAAAGAATTTATTGTGTGTTTTTTCTAGGAACTGTGGAGAGGAAGTTTAAATTGGGCAGCATGGAGGACAATGCTGCTGTTCATCGGATTCATTGTTTGCCCTCCTATCTGGATTGGATTCACACTTCCATTGGGACACAAATACAACAAAGTTCCCATTATAAAATTCATGTCCTATTTGACATCTCACATCTACCTCATGCTGTTTTTGATGCTGTCTGGCATTACACCTATCCACAGTGTAGTACGTCCACATCTCTATCCTTACTGGTATGAGTATGTGTTGCTTGTGTGGCTCTCTGGATTACTACTCTTTGAACTGACAAATCCAAGTGATAAAAGCGGACTGGGATGGATCAAAGTGGCTGTCCTACTGTTTGGCATCTTTGGAGTGGCCCTGCACCTACTGGGCTTTGTGTTTGTGGCAAAGGCCCATTGGGCCACCCTGATGTACCTGAGGAATCAACTGTTTGCGATGTCATTTCTTCTTGCTTGTGTGCAAATCTTGGACTTCCTGTCATTTCATCACTTGTTTGGACCATGGGCAATTATTATAGGAAATCTTATGAAAGACTTGGCCAGGTTTCTTGCAGTGTTGGCCATTTTTGTGTTTGGCTTTTCAATGAATATTGTTGCTCTTAATCAGCCATTTTTGAATGATGAAAAAAGAAAAAACAAGAGTGTTAGTAAAAACTACACAGGAATTTTTTCTGAAGGTAAGAATATTTTAATTATTTTATTGAATTTCCATAACATTAAGAAGGTGTGAATTTATGAAATTGTGTTTTGAAAATCAACTGAAAGTGATGTTTTTACTAATGTTCTCCCCTTGCATACAAACACTATTTTAATAACATTATCTCAAATTTGTTTTGTCTGAATGACATGAACAACTGTAGTTTGGTGATATGCAGAAACTAAATTGTAGGTTTTTACAAAGTATCAACTGTGCATTTCTAATACATCACTATTCTGAAAACAATATTTCAGAAGAAAAATTATATTCAGATTCTATTTTGGGTGTTTTACTGACGGATGTGTTTTGATTATGCTAATTATAGTAGACTGTTTAGTAGAAAGTGAATATATCAAGCACAATTAGTAGAAATATTATAAACAACACGTTTAAGAAAAAAGTGTAAGATTTCATACAAAAGTTTACAAAGATCATGCTAAAAACCCACTGTTTTTAAAGAATATGCATAGTTCTTCAAACAAATCACAAAGACTTTTTAATATGTGAATTTCTGCAGCATCAGACTTTTGAAAAAAATTATTTGATCATTCATCAATAGGTTCAAAAGTATGAGAAATGCACTGACATGCTCTAATCTCAAAAAGAAAAAAGAAAATATTAATTCTTTTGAATATTCTGACATAGTACATGAAATATTTTTCTGACAATGGGATTGGAGTACAAGGATTTTGTTTAATATGGTGATCTATCAATATCTTAGAAAAAGACCAGAATAGGAGCTTCTCGATTTTTGAAGATGACTATGCTTGGTCAACTGAAGCTCCTGCTGATTTCTTCCTAAGAGAAAGATTTGGGGTTGACGATAGTGAGGAGGAACAAACGTCTGACTATAACGCAACAAGCGTTAATGCAACAAGTATGTTATGTTCGCGGTGTGGTTTCTAGAGCACAGTGTGTTCACTTGTGTGCAGCCAACAAATTAATAAAGCACGATGTGATTATTTCCAATAAGTGTGCAGTAGTTGTTTGCTTTTTTGATAAATCTTTTGAAGTAGTTTCATCCAACTAAGATTAATAATATATCATATTTGTGTGAGCCAGGCACTATTAATTTCTGCTTTCAGGTTCATGTTCTCAGGTAATGTGTAACTACATGATCTTAATGCATACACAGTTTCAAATGCACAGTGAGTGATCAGTAAATGAATGCATGCACAATATTATGTCATCAGAGATAAATCAAGATCTTTCCAATATACGCCATAAATTAAACTTGTTTTTTGCAAAATTATCAGAAGTTTCTGAAGGTATTATTTTCAAGAATAGTATGAACTTCAAAAAAAATACTTTTTAAATTTCTTTAACCTATTCCGTTTATAATATTTATTAACTTACGTTTAAACAAATAATATTTCACCATTTTTAAGACATTGTCAAGAGTAGACAATTTTCAATTTCTTCACATGTCTTCTCTAACTATTTAATAGAAATAGAAATAGGCCTACATTTAATTTCAAAATAATATTTCTTGCATTTTCAGTCTTATCCAACCTCAAACCAAGCAGTTGGTTAAGGCGAAAATGGAAGATCAATTCTTTTGAGAGCTCTTCCATCTGTGAATGATTTTATTGAATTTAATTAAAGATTGGCTAATTATCATGATCCAATAATTTGGAATCTTCCCAAAAAATGTAAATTGGTTCCACATTCAAGAGTCAAGTATATTTTGTGACAATACTTTTCCTTTTAATGAAAATGTTTAGAATACCATATTTATTTTTGATGAAAGCATACAAACATATCTCATTACATAGGTCAATACCTAGCACAATCAACAGCACTTCTGATTATGTTAAAATCTACACTCCAAATGATTCCATTTATTCAATATAGTTTGTTCCTGACTTTCCATATAGTAGTTTCTTTTTGGTTACTTATCGTAAGATTATTAATCTCATTTTAAAATAAATTTGTAATATGATTATCTTGATTTGTTTGGTTTCTTTTGCTAAGAATAAATGAAATAGACCTGATTTCAGTCATATAGTAAAATTGATTCATGTTATAAATTTAAGTAAGAAGATCAATGAATCTATGCTGTCTCCTGCTATGATCAAAACCATTTCTAAGAATATGAAGAATATTTAGATTTAGCCAAAATAACTATTCATTATTGTGGATAACTTGCTTATTTAACTTAATTATTTGTCACAATAAATCAAAGTATTTTCACAACTTCTGAAGGAAAGATAAGACCTCTTGCTTTCTACCACTAAGAGTACCATAAAATTACCCTCATTTAAATTGATGTCATTTTTGTTTAACATATTTTGAAAAGATTTCATCCATTATACTGGTTATTTTTCATCATGTGGTTATGGCTTTTTTTTCTTCATGTTATTCACCATATCATCTGCTGAGAAATGCTTCGTGTCATTCTGATCATTGCTGTGACATCATCCTGTGCCAACTTAGTGGTTCAATTAAGAGTAATAAAAATGTTAAGAGAACACTACTTTGGCACTTGTACAAACATGTTAACTTTTCCCCAGCATGATACATTACAAGGAATTCTAGTTTTATTTATTAATAAGCAAAACTACTTGGTTTAAAGAAATAATCGAGAATTATACAATTAAATATAATTAGGAGATATAGGCCTAAGTAGAGTAAATAAATACCCATAGTCACACAAGGTTTGTTGTTTAATCAGATGTGAAGATTATATTAACATAACTCTTTTTTTATGAAATGGTACATCATCATTATCATTATTATCTACTGCAGGTGTGAAGCATTAGTGCTTGTTCCTGCTTCACATTAGACCCAGTAGGTAACACAGTCCCCAAAGAGTTACTGATTTTTGTTGTAGTGTCCCTGCATCTCTTTGCTCTAATAACCTATCTCACTACCCTTGGGTGTCTTTCCTCTATTCTGCCCATGTGAAAGAGACATTTCTTCCGACCCTGCTTTATCTTTTCCACTATATTGTTTGCCTTTAGTATCTTTCTGACATCTTTTCTTCTTTGTTGATTCATCAGTGACAGCAGAATGTTTAAAAGTTGTAATAGCAGAAAGTTCAGCTTTCAAGTATAAAAGAGCAATCTTCTGGATATTTTGAACAAGTATTGCTCTGAACAGAATTTAATTGTTGAAAGAATTCAAAAATTGTCAGAAAATTCCTTCACAGTTCTATAGAACTGTGAAGAATTACCTAGTTTAAAAATGGGACTCAAAGGATAATGCTAAGCATGGACAGATTGTGACAATGAGCACAAGAGTTCTCAGTCATGGCAGAACATACAAGGAGATGATACATAGGGAATAATCCACAACCATTCCAGAACAACACAATGGGGCTATTCAAAAAATATGTTCACCAAATTTAGTTGTTGTTTTCTATCCCCCTCCTCCATTTTATAACAACTTGTAATGCATAGTTACACCCACACACAAACACAGAGTTCAATGAATAATCCACATTGTCAACTCCTTGAGTTAAACTAAGGTGAATTATTAAAAATTGGGTGAAATTTTTGGCAGATTTTAAAAGTTATTCAAATTTAATCTCAAAATACATTTTTAATTAATTTTTACATTCATTTCTATTCTGAAGTTATAAAATCGCTCAAATATTGAAAACATGCTATTTTTCATCCCACCCACTTATTCAGTAATGGAACCATCCTCTAAAACGCAAATTATTATTTTTTAATGTACACAAAGTGTTCAGGAGCGCAATAAACATTCCATAAGATTTCAATGCTGAGAAAATAAGGAGATACGGAGGTGAGAAAAGAACTGAATGTTTTTCTAGAATGTTGAGTTGAAAATGCACGTCTGCTAACAAGTAGGTCAGTCTAGACAAGGCAGAAGTAGTGCCTATAGGCATACACGTAATTATACATTTTTAAGTATTATGAAGTATAGTAAAGAGTGTTTTTGCGATAATTAGTATTCAGACCTTTCATGACTTGCTGCCTGTCGAATCGCGGAGATCGCCGCGCGCCGCCGGACCTGAGGCCGATTCGTAAGTCGCGCTGCCGCTATCAGGCTGTTGACAGGGTGTCAATTGCCTCGGGCGGCATTCAGAGTGTTAAAAATGTTTACATGATAGGTTCGGAAAGCCAATAAGGCCGAACACATGTGTGAATTATCCAAACACAATTATTGCAAAGATATAGGTTCCTGAAAATGCTATCTCGATACAGGATAAATACGTACATGAATATGCATGCATGTTTACATGCATACGTACATTTCATTTTGTGTTAGAATCGAAATTTTACTATAATGGGGTTTAAATAATGTGTCAAAACTTAAGATAGTAAAATTTATATTTCCTAGTCGATCTGAACGAACATGGGGTCCGCCGATTTTGAAACGTATATTTTAATTTTGGGGAGTACTTTACACGAAGCCACAGCATTTTCAAAATTTTCACAAAATAGCTCCAAATTCATTGATAAACTTTGTCCTTAGATAGACCAAAAAACGCTAAAAACTTTGGCGTGTAACTAATTTTCTTTGAAATCGTTGATCTTTCGAAAACTGAAAAAGTTCAAAATTGTTTCGATGTCTTTTTACAACTACAATATTAAAGATAGAGATTAATTTTCTCAATGAAATCTGTTGTTAATGACAGATCTTGAGATCAGATCATGAACAATTTTTCGAAAAAATCGTGTTCGCGTAATTTTGCATGAAATACATGCAATTTAAAAAATTATTTTCTCAAAACAGCTCCATTTTTTCTTTACATTTTCACTCGGACAGAGCAAAGAACGGTAAAAATATGTGGAGCTAGTGCTGTTTTCGGCGAATTCTCTGTAGTTACGAAAGTTAGAAGAATTATCATTGCCAAAATACAATATTTTATTTTCTTAAATAAAATCTGTTGTAAAAAATAAGATCTTTAAATAAGTTCATGTACAAGGTTTCTGAAAAATCTAGTAGTTTTCGTGCAATTTCTACTTGAAGTTAATAATTTTTTTTCCCCAAAACAGCTCCAATTTCTTTTCCTTTTTCCGTAGGATAGATTAAAGAACGCTTTAAATGCGGTGCAGGTCTCATTTTGGTTGAAATTTCTAAATTTTCGAAAATTGCAAAAGTTAGAAATAATACAAGAAAGATGCACCAGAAGTTGTTTTACTTAGGAGTTCAATGCATCGGGATATGATTAGTGAGTAATGAAATGCTCTAATCCTATAGTGTTTTGGATGATTTTTTTAAAGGACGAAAATACTGTTGCAAGTGAATTACCTATGAAACTTAGATACAGAATCTTATATAGTTCTTGATTGATGAAATTTTAGTTCCCGAAACGACAGTATATTAATTATTAATTTAATATAAAAAGTTATATATTTATAATATTATTGAATACTTATAAATCATACTTAGTAACAGTGGTAGCACCGGCTCCTTGTGAGTATAATAACAATAATAATAATAATAATAATAATAATAATAATAGGTAATAAAAATAGAGTTTGTAATGATAGTTTATAGTTTTTTACTAAAAATGTTATTACATCCGTGGATTTGATACAGTTAAGTTGCAAATTACTTAATTTTGCGGTTACGAAAGTTGGTCGAAAACTCAAAGTGTTTGTCCTCTGCTCTCTTTTCTTACTCTACGACGTTGCGGTAAGTCGGGAATAATTATTAAATTATATAAACAATATATAAATGTTTCCATTAAATTAACAATTAATTTGAGGTGTGTTGCAGGATCTAAAATTATATAAATCAAGTACTATATATACACACACACGCGCGCACACGCACACGCGCGCAGATATTTATACAGGCTGAGTCACGTTACTTTAGCACCTCCTGCAATTTTTGAACGGTTGAAGTTATTGCAATGCAGTTATCATGGAAGCGCAAGAGGGAATGGGGCTAGTTTATACATATATACATTTCCATATTATCACTTATATTTTACGAGATACTAAGATAACTTTATTTTTCAAATGGAAATATTATATTTTTTAGTCTATCATGAGCGTAAAAAGACGAATCCAATGATTAGTACCCTACCGAACGGGCCACGGACCGCGCGCGATCTTTCCTTCTTCTTCCTTGTCCTATTCTCTCGATATATGTGTGTGTATATATATATGTGTATATATATATATATATATATATATATATATATATATATATATATATATATATATATATATATATATATATATCGACCACACACGGACGGGCGTCGACCACAGACAGACAGACAGACAGACAGAAGTTTTGCCGTCAATCGATTCTGCGGCATCAAGAACCAACAAAATATGGATACTGGCTTCAAAAGTGATACACGGAGTAATTTCCTAAATATTGGAACAAGATTTGTCCACGTTTTCATTACCAGATATCGGCAATACGACTTTTCTCTCGAAAAGCCGCTCTTTTCCGGCGCACTATTATAATACGTTCACTTCTTACGAAGTGCGAGAAAGTAAAAATATTTAGCCTTTTTCTTTCTTTCTTTTTTTCAAGAAAATCGTATTTACGTACGATTTCTTTAAATACGCTTTTATTTTCCTTACAATGAAGCGAAATCTACTCATATTTTGAACAGATTTGAGCATATGATTATTTAAAGATAATATTTTGAAGAAGAGATTTCACAAAGAAAAAAGTCTATCTTGGAAACTGTAGGTGGCGAAGAGGATAGAAAAATGTGAGTTGCCGACGTTTTGACCATCACATCGTGGCCTTCTCCTCCTCATGCCTATCGCTTACGGGATTCTTCATGTCTGGTGATATTGTTTTTGGACTCTTATTTGTTCAGCGCACCCTATTCTTTTACACCAAAGATTTGTTGTTGTAGTGTTTTGGATGTGGTTCAGGTGTTTCCGTCTTTTCGATCAGTCAATTCAGTCAGTCGAGTGTCGTTTTTTGTTTCGTCTAAGTTAGTGGTGGAGGAATATCCAAGTTTTATTTGTAAACATATATTGACAATCAAGAAGAAATATTGATTTAGTGGTGGAGGAAGTTTGAGAATGTCTAGTGGATGTTTTTTAGAAGAGGGAGGCCGAGGAGTTCTATTGAGGATGAAAGCGTGAAGTTTTATGAAGTTTTTAAAGGTGTCGGTTGTGAATTTTGTGATTTGGTTTACGGCAGAATGGTGCATGAATGAAATGATGTGTTGGATTTGATGGGATTCACGGATGTCATTAAATTTTGTACATCTTTGGGGCCTAAAAATAATTCTAAGTATTCGGTCTCTTAGTCGGGTGAGGAGAAGTTGGGGATGTTGTGAACCATGTGATATGTGCGTGTGTGGCTATGGTTCTGATATGTGGGGTAGATAAGGATATTTTTCTTGTTGGATTTAGAAGTGTTGTTAAGGAGTGTGTAGAAGTGGTTAATGATACGGTGTCCTTTCCGAATTTTTTTTCTTGGATATGAGAGGACCAGAGAAGTTTGCTATTGAAAGTGACTCCAAGATATTTAATTTTGTTTTTCCAGGTTATGGGTTGGTGGTCAGTTTGAAGACGAGCTGGACATAAGGGGATCTTTTTCCATGTGAATAATATGGCCTAACATTTTTGGGGGTTAATTTTTAGGGCATTATGTCAAGCCCAGGTAGCAACACTTAGGAGGATATTTTGTAGTTTGGTAAGGGACTTATGAGGACGAGAGGAAGACAAGGTAATCGGCGTAGATGAACTCTTCAACTCTGGCTATTTTTGGAATGTCATTAATGTAGAAAGAGAAAAGAAGAGGCGATAGTACGGTGCCCTGTGGGACCCCGTTCTGATAGGATAGGAAGGGGATTTCTTATCAAGATTTCTAATAAAGAAAGTTCTATTAGTGAGGTAGTTGTCGGAAAATGGTAAGAGGTGGGCAGGGAGATAGGTTTTTAATTTGAAAAGGAGGGTGTGATGAGTTATAGAGTCATATATCTAAGATAAAACTGTAAGGATGACGGGAATTTCACGTTTAGAATGGAGAGGTGTGGTGACAGAGATTGCCATCCGGAAAGTTTGGAGGGCCGCTGATCGGCCCTCACGGAAGTCAGATTGTGATGGTTTGATTATAGGGTCTAGATTGATTGATTGATTGAACGATTGATTACTGATTCTGGGCGCGTCAACTACTGAGGTCATTAGTCCCGTGAGTGTAGTGCATGTTATCATCGGGAGGTGGCGGTGATCTTCCCCCACTGAATGACGAAATCCGGCGCCGACCTACCGTCGACTACCGGGGTTTTCCCCAACCAGGTATCTCCCACCAGCGGGGCACCGCTCCAGTCGGGACAAGTTATGAGTCCCTAAGCTCACAAACTAGTGTCGAAAATCCTGCTGCCGGTGGGACTCGAACCTAGGACCTCCCGGTCAGAGGCACTGCAGTGACATCAATTGATGCACTGAGCTACCGCTCCCGGTAGGATCTAGAATATGGGTGATTTTGAGAAGAATGATTTTTTCAAATAGTTTTATTTCTTTGCCTCTTGAAATTTAGATGCCTCTTTCTACTTCTGTTTTCCATTTCCTGACCATATGATTCATATAGAGGTCGAAACAGGAGTGGCAATACAACCTTGTTGGAGTCCAACATTTGTGAAGATTGCTGATGTGATTCTACTTTTGTGTTTTGGATTTTGATTTCTGATTGCTTTTATAGTCTCTTTGTGTCTTCTATTACATGCCTGTCAATGTTTTCATGACCTAGAATTTTCCATAGTGTTTTTCTATTCACTGTCATAAGCTTTTTCATAGTCCACAAAGAACAATCAATCAAAGAACAATCCATTGTATTCCATTGTATTGTATGGAAGAACAATCCATTGTATTCCATTGTATTGTGTATTCCATTGAAAATATTTTCGAAATTTCTGTTGTACATCTTACTTCACTAAAAGTGATAATATTTTGCATTTACAGACCTCCAACAAAGAGAACTGCAGATTATATTTTGATCTTAGAAAACCTTGAGATAACACTTAACAAAGTCAGCAATCGCTCTTTTGAATCCATTGTTGTATGCGGAGATTTTAACATTTATTTTCTGGTCGAATCTTGCGAGAAAGAAAAGTTTCTCAATTTAATTAATTCCTTCAATTTAGACATTACAATTAATGTACCTACACGGATCACACAAAATTCGATGAAGGCAATTGATCAAATTATAATTACCAAAACTACTACTCGATATGAAGTTGAAACAAAAGATTTAGGATACAGTGACCACGATGCACAAATTCTTACCATTATAAGAAATGCGATCACTGACACAATAAATAATACACGTATGACTAGATTGTTTACTAAAAGTAAAATTAAATTATTCATTGACTACTTGATGCAGGAGTCATGGGAAGCGATTTATAATACTGTTGATACAAACGACAAATATAATTCTGTAAATATAATACTGTATACTGTAATATAATACAAACGACAAATATAATTCTGTAAATATAATACTGTTGATACAAACGACAAATATAATTCTTCTTTTTCAACTCTTTCAATTCATTTTAACACTTGCTTTCCTCTTCAAAAACGAAAATTAAATATTTCACGGAAAAGCAATTCTTGGATAACACAAGGGATTAGGACATCTTGTAAAAACAAGCGAATTCTTTCTTTCATTTCTAAACGTCATGACGTATCTCAAGATTTCCTTATCTACTTTAAAAATACAAAACATTGTTACGAAAAGTCATAAGGCAGGCTAAAATCATGAAAAACGATCAGGATATTTTGAACTCAAATAATAAAACAAAAGCAATGTGGAATATAATAAAAAATACTACCAAATCAACTAGAAAACCCGTAGAGAATGTTGTTTTAAAATATAACGATATAAATGTAAACGATCCGGCAACAGTGGCTAGTCTCTTTAACCAATACTTTTCGAGAATTGCTGCCGATCTCACTAAGGGTCTTCAGGCACAAAATTCAAAAACAGACAGTGCACCCAAAATTTTAGACACAATGTTCGTTTCCGAAACTTCTTCCTATGAAATTCTCAAAATAATCGGTAAACTAAAAAATAAATATTCGTCCGGTTTAGATGAATTCCCAGATTCTTTGTTAAAGACTTGTGCGTATGCCATTATACACCCGTTAACTCACATATTTAATGCATCTTTATGCACTGGAACGTTTCCAGATATTTTCAAAACAGCTAAAATTAAGCCGTTCTTCAAAAAAGGCAACAAAAATGAAATTCAAAATTATCGGCCCATCTCTCTTCTATCAGTTTTTTCAAAAATATTAGAGAGACTTTTTTACGTACGAATGGAAACCTTTCTCACTAAACACGACGCGCTTTCAGATTGCCAACATGGATTTAGAAAATCAAAATCAACGGAAACAGCTATATTTTCTTTTCTTAAAGATGTCGCCTCATCATTAGATCAAAACGAGGCACCTATTGGATTATTTTTAGATCTCTCAAAAGCTTTTGACATCATTGATCATGACATTTTACTTTCAAAATTACCTTCATATGGAATCCGTGGTATTGCTCTAGATTGGTTATGTTCGTACCTTAAACAACGATCTCAGAGAGTTGAAATACCTTACTGGAATGATGGAACATTACGTACGCACCTTTCCGACTCTTTGCCCATTGCATGTGGAGTTCCTCAAGGATCGATTTTAGGTCCTATTCTGTTCCTACTTTACGTAAACGATATGCCCTCGACGATTCGAAACGGAAGAACGGTTCTCTTTGCGGATGATACGAACATCCTTTGCAATAAAGAAACCGTAAATAGTACAATATCAGATGTTTCAAATTGGTTCCGAAATAACAAATTAATAGTAAACGAAAAGAAAACGGTTTTAATGCAGTTTTCCATTTCAAATAAACAATTCTGTGCTCCATTGAAAATGAACAGTGTACCATTGACTGATGTTAAGGCAACAAAATTTTTAGGTCTCTCAATTCAGTCAAACCTTAAATGGAACGTCCATTTAAATGAATTGAACACAAAATTAAGTTCATTATGCTACGCGTTCAGAATTCTTGCAAATTCAGTCAGCCTTCATACTGCTCGTTGTGTATACTTCGCGAATGTTCATTCCCGCCTGAGATATGGCATAATATTCTGGGGAAATACATCTTATAGCTCCCAGACTTTTAGATTACAAAAACGAATTGTACGAATAATAACCAAATCCCACCCACGTGATTCTTGTAAGCCTATTTTCATTAATCTAGGAATTCTACCATTACCGTGTCTTTTTATTTACGAATCAGTGGTTTTTGTAAAAAATGACTTGCTCAAGGGCGGGAATATTTTTTCAGAAAATGCCGAAGTCTATTACTATAACACTCGACGTAGAAATCATATTCATCAGGTGACAGTATCAACAGCTCATTACAAAAAATTCACATACAATACATGTACATTATTTTACAACACTTTGCCAGATGACATTAAACGACTAAATTCAATAGAAAAGTTTAAATCACAAGTGAAATCGTTTCTGCTGCATAACTGTTTCTATACAATTAGAGACTATACTGAGCATCACAAGAAAAGTAACATTAATTTTTAACAATGATACATAATGCATTAATTACCATTTGGACTGTATAAATGAGTATAAACAACCTGTAACAACTATTGTAACAGCTTCCGGGTCAATGACCCCCATCTCGATCAGGTTTTCGTCCAGTTTCCCTGATCCATTGAGCAAATGCTGAGATGGCCCCTTGTTTTGCTTCTGGACATAAATGTAACTTCATTTCTGTGCACGTCTTCTAGAATTCAGTGGGAAATACAATTATTCAAATTATCGTTTCCACGTTGTCGCGGCAGGAAGTAATAAGAGCCAAAATTTATTGCTTATTTATCCTTGAAAATAGATTTTATTACATGGGAGTTTTTGTTTTTTTTCTCCCTTTCAAAATTCAAAATTTATTGCTTATTTATCCTTGAAAATCGATTTTATTACATGGGAGTTTTTTTCTCTCCTTTCAAAATTCAAAATTTATTGCTTATTTATCCTTGAAAATAGATTTTATTACATGGGAGTTTTTTGTTTTTTTTCTCCCTTTCAAAATTCAAAATTTAAGTAGTATATGACTTAGTGTAGGGATCACAGAATTTTGAAAATGTGCACACAATTCACTTTTCCCCATAGCCCGTCATACGCAGTTTTTAACTGTTTTTTGACGTAAATAAATAAATAAATAAATAAATAGACTGTGGTAATTATTTTACTTCTTTAAAAGTTGGGTACATTTTCAATATACTGTGGAGGTGCCCTTGCTATTGGACTGTGGTAATTATTTTACTTCTTTAAAAGCTGGGTACATTCTGAATACACCGTGGAGGTGCCTTTGCCCATCGGTCGGCGCGGCTGGCCCCCAACGAGGGAGCGTCCGTGTTGGTGTCCGCGCCACGGGCGCGTCGCGTCGCCGCGTCGCCGCTCTTTATCGCGCTGTAAATCCGGCCGCGTCGTAAAGTCGCGTGGTGTTTGCCTTGCGCCAGTTATGAGCCGCGCGCCGCAGCGCGGGAACAAATCTCCCCGGGTTACGCCGCCGCCGGGCGTCGAAATGGCGATTGCCTCGTTCGAGCGTGATGGAAGGATACTGCCACGACCCCTAGTCACATGTTAGTGGCTTTTACGTTGGGACGTTGGTAGTTTAAAAATTGTAAATTATTCATTTCGTATTTATTGGATAGTTGGAAGCGTAATGGTGTGCTCTGAAAAAGTCCGTGGTTGCTAGATGTGAAGGAAATGTTGGATTTTCTTGACTACGAAATAAAAGAGGTCATCTTCGTCAACATATTAGCTTTATTAAGATAACCGGCACAGTCGACCGACTTTTGCCGAAAGCAGCGAGTCTGACGATGACGGCAAATCCGTTGAAAGCCGGCTATCTTAATAAAGCTAATATGTTGACGAAGATGACCTCTTTTATTTCTTCTCATAAGAACGTCAACAACACCAAATCAGAATTCCCACAATTTTCTTGGCTAGTCTTTTGATTTCGGTGAGCTCGGTGAGAGACACGGAATGCGGAAGGTACTGAAATATTGCGTTTACTATAACTTGTAAAAAGTTTTTAAAATTTGTCAGTGTGTTTTGGATGACAAGAGCAAGCGCCAAGCTCAAAATTGGTGAGCGTAGATAAAAATTATTAAGATGGATACTGAACTTCAGTTAAATGCGTTAAATTCTCTTCTCTTGAGAACTGAATGCAAATATATTGTGTTTTTTGGTTGAAAGAACTGTGTTAATTAAATAATTGAAGAAATATTTTCAGGCAACCTTTTGGCTAAGGGAAGGTTATGAATGAAAATTTAAAATGTTATTGAAAAATGTTGATCTCTATATTCTGAAACGTGTTGGACTGTGAGGACTTCGAAAAGTGTTCTGAGAGGCGTATAATTTACCTTCTGCTCGAAAAATTTCGAAAATTTTCTATTTTTTTAATCTTAATCGCGTGTGAAGAAGACTCGTTTCTCTTCAGCGGGTGAAATTTGGTGATTCAAGTCTCTCAAAGTCTCTAATTAACAATTTTCCAATAAATATATATTCGGTCAAATTTTCAGGCCGATGACAATTACTTTACTTACCACACCGTCTAGTGACGAATGCTTGGAAGAGCGTAATGAGACAAATTCGTCTTTAGGCTGAGGAACTAGAAATATTTCAAGTATCATCGGAAATTTTCTATAAAATATTTTGGTTCTTGTTCGATTATAATGGAGGGATTAATTTAGCTGTAGGAACTTGAGATAACTCATCTTTTCTAAACATTAATAATTAATAATTTTGTGGCAAATATATTTTTGGTCAATTTTACAGAATAGCGTTTGTTAAAACGTTTCGGTTTCTTCCATCGTCGAATGGATCGACAGGGATCATATTTATTTCGACTGTTGCTGGAGAAACACTTTGATCTTACAGGAGGGCTTATCGGAAATTTTGTGTTTATTTATTTTCGTTTGATTCTGATGGAAAGACTTGTTATATTTCAAGCCTCTACCAAAAGTTAACAATTAATAATTTTATGACAATGTTTTCGGTCGATTTTATAAATGTCATGCGTGAATATTTTTAGTTATCGCCACCGTGGAAGGGACTTGCTTCACTCGTTTGTTAGCGAGAATCTCGTTCGCCTTTAGCTGTAAGATTAATGTACAGGTATTTCAAGTATCTCCCAAAAGTTTGCAATTAATAATTTTGTGATAATTGTTGTCTGTGTCCTAAACTGAAACTATGGGAGTATTTAAACATTAAAGACATTACACATTAAATAAGCGCAAGAACAGCGTTAGAATCAATGATTAAGTGAATAGTTTTACTTACATTTTACCGCCACCTGTCAAAATGACGACTTAATCTAACGAGGGTGATGGAGAGACCCATTCGTCTCCAGCTGGAGGTCATTGCACATTTCTACTATGTGCCAGGTACCATTATCGCAAATGACTGCTTCCTTCTGAAAAATGCAGGTTATTCGAATCGCCATTCTTCAGAGTAGTAATAAATCATGTAATTTTTACTGTTTGACTTAATATTAAATTCATAATGTACTTGATTATCAAAATATTCACTACCAAATTTTAAATTGCAATAAAATTTGGCGTATGGAGCGTATTCTCGGATTTAATGAATTTATTGTAATATTGTCCTGAGCAATTATCACGGTTCATTTATTTATTGGATCAAAGATATACTGAGAGATTATTTTTAATCTATTTTAGAATTACTTGTGGTGGTTTGTATGAATTGAATTATAAGAAATATAAACTTCTCTTTCTACATTTCGTTTTTTTTCTCTTGGCTTATTTTGCAATAGATACATTTTTGTGAATCGAAACTGTCGAGCTCCCGCAGAAAATTTGTTAATGGTTTTTTTTCTTTAAGCTGAATTTTTCCTTTGTATTTTCAAACATTCCATAAAAATAAATGATGAAACGAATTCAGTGTATTAAATAATTTCGTAAATTCATATGGATTATTGTATCTTTAGCTAATAACATTCAATTTATTTTGTCTGCTTCGAATTGTCTTAGGTCTTTCTGTGTAATAAAATGTTTGTTTCTTGAATACGCTCTTTCTGTTATATCTGTTTGTCAATATGACATTAAATAAGCTCATTTCCTTTGATTATCTAGTGTTCCAAAAATGGATTCTGATTGTAATTTAAATGATCGTTTATTATTTCGTTTGTTTCCTTCAACATAAAACAATCTATGTTGTTCGTCAGTCAATGGATACTGTATTGATTAAGAAAAAAAGTTTTTCGTATTCGATTAAGAAAAAAACTATTTTTGTAACACTATAGTTGTGGTACTATAGATGTATTACAACTTGAAATAAATGTATTTCTTATTCCTTAACTTCTGTAAAAATTACATTTCTGTATAAATTTCGGGGGCCTTTTGTAGAAATAAATTTTCATTTCACTGAAAATTATTGTGATTTATATCAAAGAAAGATAAAACAAAGAAAGAAAATCTTTTCCGGGGAAGTTTAAAATGTATAACAACCATTGGGGCACATATTCAGTATGTCATTTCTGACACAAATTCAATTAGTTAAGCATCGTAGACAGTATTTACACATTCTAACTTTTAAAGTAATTTCATTTAAAACAAGAGAACGAATAATGTGAAACCTCCATTCTTTGAAATATCAGGCAAAAAGAAACGCATGAAATGGATTTAGTTTAACAATTGTATTCTAAATTCACTACAATTATAATAAAAGTTCTCTTTATCAATTGAGAAAGTTTCAGTTGACCTTTCCATATTTTGTGAAAGGTTCGATTTTTTTCACCAATTTTATAAAAATCTATTTTTCAAAAGATCTGTTTTTGAATCGACTCGTACAATAACTTCTTCGGAGAGTCCGACGTCCCCTCATTGACACACTGTAAGTAAAGTTGTAGGTTTCAAAGTGCTATTTAAAATGAGAGATCAAACAATGTGTACCCTCCATTCTTTGAAATGTCACATACAAACTTGAACGCATGAAATGGATTGTCTAAAGACGAGTTTCCCAATTCCGACTCGCCCAGTGCAAGCGCCGCTTTGGAGCGCCCTGGCGCCGCGGAGTGCGAGTCGGTCGCCTCCCAGCAAAAAGGCCACCAGGCGGCGCCTGTGCACAGCGCACACGCGCCGGGGCCTCGCTGCCAGCCCAGCCCACCACGCCGCGCCGCGCCCGGCGCCCGCCTTTTTGCAGGCGGCCTATCACCACGTGCGCACAGACAGTCTGACGACGGCGCCGCAGTGCAAACCAAGCCAAGTTGATGTTTCGTCTCGCTGTGCAGGAGCGGGAGGAGGTGTTGGTTTGGTGTGTACGCGGTATACGAAGAACTGTGAATCTGCCTCTACCGGTTTTAGATAAAGATGAAGTTGGTTTCGTTTCGGTCCGCAGAAATGTTTCTCATATGTAGATTTTTCTTCCAGTCGGGACACGATTCTGAAAAGTGTGCTCGGCACGTATTAACATTATACTAACGCATTTAGAACAGTTCGATTGTGTTGCGTAGAAAAAGAAACGAAACATTGAAAGCTATAAATGGACATCACGACCTTTAGACTGGGCATCACGACTATTATCATACCAGGTTTTGTGATGAAAAAATCTTACAAATCAACAATTGTTTTAGTAGCTTGTAAGTTGTCGATAGTTTAGTGTTTATTTTGTTTATTATTATTATTATTGTTATTGTTGTTGTTGTTGTTTGAACATTTTTATATTAAAATAAGCCAAAAATATTTTTAAAAATTCGATGAAGATTAAAGGTGCCACGTATTACCTCTGTTTGGAAATTAAATTATCTGAGTAGATTTTATCCACAAAAATCAGAATGAAATTGAGGAAATAATCAATTATTTCTTTCTTTTATCCTTCTCTTTGTAATATGAAAGCATAATTGTACTCTTAGCGTCAGGTTAATTTTATTTTTTTATAATCAGAGTAAATGAGACTACTTTAACTTTTTGATCCGAATTTTAAATTGTAGGAAACGTGAAGGGTGCGCGTGGATTGATCGTAACATGCTTTTACCGACACCGCCAGCTGCGCACACCAATTTTACAATGTTTTTATGAATGCGAATGTACATTGCCTGACATTGTCGGATTGAATTTGTATTTTTAGAAGAACTAAAAAAAATTAAAATAAAAAATATTTTTACCTCGGATCGTTAAGAAGTGGATTACATGAACGATAAATTCCTTTGAACATAACGGAACCATGACGATGGCTGTTGACACCCTGGTGATGCCGTTTACCTGCCATGCGTTCCGAGGCCGTCGGAGAGCGTATAGTTGGAACAGTAACGTATAGTATTCCAGTTAGTTACAGTTAAGTTAACATACAGTTAAAGATTCTTATATTACGAGTTTAGTTGGAAGGATGCAAGTGGATAGCGCGGCAAATTTCCATTTTCGACGATCGTGAGCTGTCTAGTTTTCATTCGACGTATCCTAACTTTGAATGCCTCTTATAAAGAATTTATGTTGATATTCTCACATGCCTTTTGACATAAGTTGCATCATGTCTTGACTTCTGCAAGTGACGGTATCGGAACAAACTAAATCACCCGCCTAAAACTATCCCCAACCTTTTACTACCGTCACTGAACTGACATATCCGAACCGTTAACGCCGGCGCTCGGGAATGAGGCACGCGGAATTTCATTAGATTTGATTTATTTTGTCAATGAACAGTATGAACTGTGTGACGTGTAGGGGAAAACTATAATCTGCTTACGTTTTCTTGAGTTTTGGTATCCGTTCTCCACTTTTTAACCGTAAATACTTGAATGATGAATTAAGTACCAACATAGCAAGGTTTATAACGATTTAAAATAGACATTTTGTCTCCCGAGTTGAAGAAAATTATTTGGATTTGTAACAAACTACAGAATTTGTTAGTATTTACAAGAAAATGGTAATCCATAACCCCGCCCACACTCTTACCACAATTAGTAAAAGATCTCAACAAAACGTGCGATTAGTGAAGCTACATTTATTTTCAGAAGCAGAACAAGAGACTAGCATTCGTTTAATGAATCAGGAAAACAATAAAAATCTGATAGAGACATAGGTCATCGTTGAAGTACATTTCGCGGAGCGATGCTGTTTCCGGGTGTGTTAAACAGTTTTCCAACCTGCCCTCCGGCTGAGTCCGTCTTCAGGCAGGACAGAGTGTGCCTGGCGTGCCGAATAGCAATGCGACATTAACGACGAACATTTCAAAACATCGATTTTTTAACAAACATCGATGTATTTAACATAGATTTATTTACACCGATGTTTTATAACATCGATGATTTTTAGCTCGATGTTTTTACTTGGCTGACATTCTAATTTTGAATGAAAAAATATAATAATAAAATATTACAATAATTTTCAGACATTAATAATTTGAACATTCTTCAGACCAGAGTCGCCAATAGAGAAGAGTATATTAGTCGACTTTTTGGTAATAAATGTAGTATTATCCAATAATATGATCAAGATTTTATTAATTGTTTTAAGAATTTTTTGTCAAAAAAACACAATCGTAAAATAATAAACCCGATCTCTGCGACATGAAAACGCCTCCCTACATGTAGACACTGATGTTAGAGGTTACTAAAATGGTTTTACAAATATCAATGTTTAGAAACATGGGTGGTTTTGAGTGGATGCATTTTGAGTTTTGAGATAAAGGTTTGGAATAGGACGTCCCCAGTGGGGTCGTGAGGTCGGCTGCCGGGGAGCGCGGTACGGCGCGGTGCGCATGCGCGTGGGCGTGCTTGCACGTCTCGCCGGCCGCTCGGCGGAGGCACAGCGCGGCGCAGCGTAAACACGGACCTCCCTCCCCGCCACACTGCGCAATTTTTGCCTTGTAGCTGCCACAAAATGCAGTGTTACATCACATTCTACCGGAATAAGATACGTCGAGTAATCGAAGCAAGAGTTCAAATTAATCATGTGAGACTTGTGAAATGTTAGTGGGCAAAAGGAAAACTTGTCCTACGCTGAAATTGTTTTACTAATATATTATAATATATCCTAGAATAGCTCACGTGCCCAAAATAGTAGGTTTCTCGTGTAGCACGTGTAACTTTACTGAAATATGACACTACTTAACCACCATCTCATCACTAGCATTTCACATGTATCTCGCACACCCATTGTATCCATCCAGTTCGCTTCATTGGTGAACAGTATCCTTTTTTCATTCTGGACGTCCAATACATTTTACTGAAACGCTTTTTTCTATTTTTTGCTTTGTGTTGTTTAAATATGTATTTTAAAATTATGAAGATATTCTTTCTCACGCTATCAAGCTGACATTGGCACTGAAATCATCAGAGGAAGCAAAGAAAACGACTGATCAGAGCACCCTGTCTCATGAATTCATCGAGGTGGTTGAGGATGTTGTCCCAGCTATTAAGCTCGCGTCAAAAATCCACACCCGTCAGGACTCGAACCTTACGTAATCTACGAAGCTACCATATCAACTTCACACTGTACAGAAGGAACACATTTTGTCCACAGTTTTCCCAAATCGGGCCATAGTGCGCCGCGGTCTTTTGTCGCGACTCCGCCAGGAATGTGTGCTACACGTATACATACTGAACTCCGTGCCAACATGGCGGTAACATGTAAGCGAACGCTTGGCTTATGCAGCTGCATAACGTTATCGACACGGCTCTTTTCGAAAACGGTGAGGTTCACCTAGTTGCTTTTCTCTCCTTTTCCCAGAATGGTGTATAGAAACGTGCTTCCTCATCGATTGATGCCAGTTCAAACACGCTGGTACCAAATTTCGTAATAAAATTTGTCGAGTGTTGTTGAGATGTCACGGTTCCTATGCGACTGACGCTGTGGAATAGTGGTAGAGGAAGAAATTAATTAAAGATCAATGATATTTTCTTAATGTTAAAAAATGTTCCATTCGATGAATTCTATAGAAAAACGCAATGAAAGAAAAAACTTTTAATTTTCCTTAGTAGTATTGACGTAGAGTACATTAATAATGTATGTTGTGTTGTTTCTGCAAATGACGTAATGTTACATAATACATCAATAGATGCATTTATTCCGGTATATTGATTACTTTGAAATTGTTAGTTTAAGCTATTTCCATTTAAATCTCTCTGATTTGCTTAGTTGTTGCTCATTTTTGTGAAACCAGACATCCCTAATGATCTTCACGATTTAAAGTTTTTCAAAATTCCAATTTGGAATAAATTCAGAATTTAGAAAATAAATTCAACAGTAAATTTTAATTTTCATCCAACAATTTTTTTTAAAGAATTGTGATCCGATATTTTTTCCAAAGAATTGTAATCCGATAAAGAGGTAAAGGACACGTTTAACTGAAACAGTGTCGTTGAACCTAACTCGTCCGTCTGGATGGGAGCGGCCGATGTGTCTTGGTGCAGTAACGCGGGGGCGTCCTCGCGAAGGGCTTTGGCCGCCGAGAGAGAAATCCTAGGACAAATGGAGGCCTTGGCTTGTCTCTCCTCGACGGCGATCGGGCTTTCACGGTCGCTTCTGACGGAGTTACGGGACTTGTAGGTGCCATCCATCACCCGTACAATACGGCGCTTCGGTCACTCCCAAGGGAGGGGCTGCAACGTTTCGAAACAAAGCGGACGGGGCCTCGCAAACGCACAGCACGTGACGGTCAATGCACTTGGAGGTGTTCCAGATGGGCGTTTGTGGAAAGCCGTGCTAGAACACCGCATTTAGGTAAAGTCGACTTGGCCAATTCCAAGTATTGTATTCTTTCACATGTTTTCTCCTTGAACGTTTTTATTTTAATCACTGTTAACCGCATGTTTAAATCGAATTTTGAAAAATTATAATCGGATAATTTGGTGACAATATTTTATGGCTTTGAGAATTCTAAAAAATAATTCTTCATGAATCCCAAAAATGTCGAAATTGGTATTGAACACACTTTCCCAAGAATGCAACGTATTCTTATGAACTTAAGATAGAAGGTTACCAACGGAACGACGAAAAAGTTTAAAACACCAAAATAGAACTTTTATTACTTTTGCAGTCACGATGTGATAGATAGGGTTTCTTACATTTATATTCCAAAGGAAAACTCACAAAGACTTACGAAATAAGAAGGGGCTTTGAATATTGTGTGGAGGTTCAGTAAAATGTGTAGGATAACAGTGTAGGTATTATGGTATGGTATGGTATGGTATTACAAAATTATTTTTAATTGCCTTTTCGGTAAATGTTGATTAATTCATATATTTAATGATTCAAATTTCGAGTTTACACTTTGAAGATAAAATTAGAATTAGACCAGTGTGAAACTTGTTTTCCGTGCAGCAAGGGATAGGGCTTGAGTATGCCCGCAAATGTTTTTCTCATTTGGTTTTCCCCGGAGTAAAGTTCTCTCCTTTTAGATCTTCTCGTACGTCTCACTTGGCAGGAGGTGACGTATTTACGACATTACCTGCCCTAAGAAAGCTTCAAGAAAAGGTGTGGTAGGGAATGGCTGCCCATTTTGGCGCCGACAAAGCTTGCCTCTGTTGTCTGCTGCGTATTTTTAGGAAGGCGGGCTTGAAACGTCACTAAAACCTTGACTGTGTTCATCGGGAGTCGAAAATCAAACTGCTTGGGGAATAAATATACCCAGAAAATCTGAAATAGCTAAGCGTTTTTTATTTGTGGAATTTTGTTTTAGAAATATGCTGTGATGTGTTAAATACAAATGTTGGATTTACTGCTTTGAAATATCATTGCCTCTACAAAAATGAATTTCGAAATTCTTTTAATGTATGCATTTATGTTTGAGGCGTAATTTTGAAAAAAAAAACTATGTCCCGTATATGTGGTATGTAACTTAGTGTGTGATATCATACGTTTGATTAACTTAATCATGTCATGTTTGATTTGTTATTTTTCATAACTTAAAAATACACAATGGGTGAGTGCATAACTATCAAGAACGTTTTCATTTCAATTTATTTATTTTGCATGTAGTAAGTATCAACGTAATTGAGGTTATCACTTTGTTTCAAATTGACCCTAACAAATTCCTCTCGCAATTAATGTTGTTGCTTCCGTCTGCCGAAGTCAAGACTCGTTCATTTCTCATACACTAGTGTAGAAAATTCATTCGGAATCCAGCGCTTATTTTACGTACCAACGCTAACGAATCGTTAATTGTACGTATACAAAAGCCCGCTGTGAACAAATATCGCCCGCGCCCCGTGTCACACCTTCTCTACGGCCTCTGCGGGGCTGACGCATCGTGCTCTATACAGCTTACGACTTATTCCACTCACGTCGGAGCCGCATAAGCATTCAGTGCATCATAAATATGCAAATTTCTGAAATGCCGCGATAGATGGTCGTTTAACGTACTTAACTTGCCGTATCCGTAATAAGACCGTAGGCGTCGCAGAGGTACAGGTTTGCGTCGGGTGTAATAACCGCCGAGAGTTTTGTAAACAAATCAGGATGACGGCGCGCCGCCTGGCACTGCTGTCTAAAGCCCACGGGGAAGTGTGGTGCTTGTTTGTGGAGAGACTCGTCAATGTCGCGTAATGGAAACGTCACACAGATGGGTATCAGACACACATGTGTGTAATAAGGAAGTTTGTTGTAAGATAAATCTCTTGTCAAAACGTATCGAGTATGTAGCAAAAATGATCATGCTGTACACATCTCTCAAAAATGCAATTGAACGCGAATGCCAAATGTGTGACGTGTAATATCACGCATGAAAATAAAACCGTGGTTACGTATGATGTTTTATGTGCAAGTTTACTTGAAAGCTATCATCGCCTCATGTAGCCTAGATTGAAATTACCTACTTTTATCACATTTTACGCTTAAATATATTTATTTATTGAAGAGAAATCGAATGCACAGTCTAGATCGTAATAGAGGTAGAAAAAATACTTAGAGTTTGAAAAATGAAATCGGCAAACCACTTTTCTATTTCTCAAATGTTTGGTGACATTCTTGCCACATGAGTATAAGAACAATTCTATTTTAGGATATGCAATTAAATAACAATATTCTTTCAAATGTATGGATAGTTTTCTGGTAATATAAAGAACTTATAGTTTCTTCTTTAAAAATTATTTTACGTAGGATATTATTTTAAGTAGAGAATGTTTTTCTGTAATACTCTATATTGCTGTGTCACTTCGCATTTCGTTATAAAGATCTTGTTTAACGCATACTGACACTCAGAAATACACAGACAGAAGAAAGAATGTCGTTCTGATCCAACTGTTTCCCATTTAGAGTAGTTCCAATACTTTCAACCTCTTTGTGTTTGCGATTATGAATCCTCCGGAATTGCATTTTTGCTTATCACACATTGAACCCAACCTCGACAAACACCATCTTCGGTCCTCTCGCGGCATTCTCTCCACGTGACGAATCTTTCCCTGACCTACGGTCACAACGACCGCCTTTATATAACGGCTACATCGGCAAGTGCATCGCAAACCGCGCTGATAGGCCACGCGCGAAACATATACGGCGAGCGGACGTCATTCGCCATCGGCGGCTCGCGATCCCGTTCCCATCGTTCTGCAGCGAACAGTGTTGCCAGATTGTTCCCCATACGTACAAATATAGTACTCGTAAGGAATTCTTTAAGTGCTGCTAAACGAAGAATTGTAAAAAAAAAAATGCTCGAGAGTATTATTAATAAACGAAACTAAACTGAAAATTACGTTGCAATTTTCGTTGCAAATTCGTTGCAAAATACGTTGCAAATTATATCAAAAAATTAGTATAAACTGTGTAATTTTTTGAGTTTGAGAATGTACGGTATTTGTTCAGAACAGAAGTATTTTGCTTAAATCCGCCCTTCTATTGGCGTTATATTTTTTTCAGGAAATTATTAATTGTTCATTAGAGAATGAATAAAATACGATGAACAAAAATCATTCTTTGGCTATTATACGTAAGACCGTCAATTAGTCTGTATTATTTTTGTTCCTGGGCATTATTCGACAACTATTCTCAGACAAATTCCGTTTAAAAATATATGGTAGCAATCTGAAATGTCTTGGCAAATGCTTACCAATTTAGTTTTCCATGAATTTATAATGGTTTTAAAGACCCCTTTTTCCAATTTCATTTAATATGAACTGCTTGGTTTTAGATTTTGGTCAGCTAATTTTCGTAATCCTTCAGACACATCGTAATCCTTCAGCCATCATATTTTCGTAATCCATGCTTTAAGTGAGGTACAGCAAGACACGCAAACCTGTGTGGTAGTAATGTTGAAATGTTTCAAAAATATTTTAACATTTTCACCAGATAGGTTCGTGAGTCTTGTTTCGCTGCGGTAAGTAGGTACACTCCAAATTAGAGATTTTGTAACTTTCCTCGTGACAATATTTCTGTGGTCAGCAGTCTTGTCGATTGCCGGTAAATGATGTTATGCAAAATATCTTGTTATTATTTCATAATTTCTACTTTAATGCTTGTGTCAATGCTTCCCTAATGTTTCCAAAATAAGTCTCTCTATAAGTTTGGGAAATTCAGAGCTTCTATACACGCACAAGCCGCGCTCAGGCCTGGCTTTTGTCAGTCGCAAATCGGTCGCCACCGCATTATTCCTCGTTGTTCGACCAATAAACTAGGCAACAGTGGCGACAGATTTACATGCGTCGCGAGGCATGCCCGTGGGTGCACGGCTTCAAACGATGTATCCACGGGCAAGCAAGGCTTGTCAAGCTTGCCTCGCATCTCTCCGCAACCGACTCCCCTACCACATCTTCCTCCGGAAACTGGCTGATATAAGATAATGAAATAAATAGTCCTCCCATAAAAAGTCAACAATATGTATTCCTCCACTTTATCATTCGCACTACTTCAATCTATGTTTAATGGGAGGTGGCAGTAGCCACCACCTTCGCATATTTTCGTCTGAAAATGCTCGCTCCTAACAACTGAAAAGCCATATGGCTGAGCGTTGTATAATCAGCTCACTCTGTTAAATAAATAATTTTTTTTTAAAAATTGCCTCGCATCGCTTGTAAAATCTGTCGCGACGCAGTGTGCGAATTGAACAGCAGGTAGCGGTGACTTTGGATATTCAACCACCGTGAGTCAGGCTTGACAAGCCTCGCTTGCTCGTGTATAGGACCCTTTACGCTCAGTACAACTGGCAGTAATACCAGCGGTGGTGTTCGATGGCCACGTGCATTGTGAGCCTCGTTGCGTCGCCGCGATGAAGAGATCTCGTGTCGGCGCTTCGACGGCCGCGCCCTCTGTTTTTGCGACGGAGAAACGAGGCTAATTATCTGGGCGCGGTCGCCGGCGCCCTCAAGGCGTCGGCGGCGGCGTTCGCAGACGAGAGAAAGAAGTACGCGATTTGAGATATGTGCATGGATTGGTTGCTTGGTTTTCGTGTTTCCCGGCGCGTCAACTGCTTCGGTCATTAGTCCCGTCAGTGTAGTGCATGTTTGTTCTCGGAAGATAGCAGTGATCTTCCCCAGCTGGATGGCGAGATCCGGTGCGCGACCTACTGTCAGCTAGTGGGGTTTCCCCCTAACCAGGACTCTCCCACCAGCGAGGCACTGCCCCAGCCGGAACAAGCTCTAAGCTCCCGACCGGTCTCCCGAATATGTAGTAGTGTAGTGCATGTTAGTGGAAGTGTGTGTAAGGGAGAGGATAGGACAAGGAAGAGGAAGGAATGATCGCACGCGGTCCGTGGCCCGTTTGTTAGGATACTGCTCCGGCATTCGCCTGGTGTTGATCGGAGAAACCACGGAAAACTACCGATTAGAGCAACCCGGCCGCTAGAATTCTCCAGAGGCGCTGCAGTGACATCACTTGATGCACTGAGCTGCCGCTCCGTTCTCGCTCAGCAGCGGTCGTGAACAGACGCGTCCGTCCAGTGCGACCAAAGTAGTCCGTTGAGTGCGAGCAGTGAGAGTGAATGGCGTACGATGTCGACCCATCAACCGGCCGGGCAATAAACCAGGCCTTACAATCCCTCATCAATTCTGATTTCGACGATGAAATCAACAGCGAAGTGAATTCTGTGCATCAAAATACTTCATCATCAGAAGAAGAAAAAATGGATCAAACCGTCGACCCAGCCTCGAACCAGCAACGGAACGAGGACAGCGCGGCGGCCATCAACCCAACTCTACAAGGGTACAACGCGCAGCAACCCCTGATTCAACACGGAAGCAACACAAACAAGAGGTCAGTCAGTGACAACATAAACTTTCAAGATCCCAAAAGATTCAATTCCGATCCCAGTGCAGACAGTGTAAATCCAACTAGTGATGTAGAGTACAGTTACGGAGTTCCAATCGGCAACAGATTTACTGAACTTGAAAGATTAGGACAACATCTCGAGGAAAGACGTTTTGAATATACAAAGGTTACTTTGGGTGAACAGCAAACTCCAATAGAAAAAATTCCTCCTATCTATGTGGCAGAAATAAGTAACCTCAATCAGTTTATAATAGAACTCAGAACCAATGTTACCAACAATTTCGTAACAGATGTGAAGTACAATAAGATAAAGATTAGTGCAAAAAACCCTACAGACTTTCGGAAAATTATAAAGTACCTCATACACACACAACGGAAATTCCACTCATACAAGGACCCCGCCAACAAAAAATTCTCCGTTGTGTTCAAAAACCTTCATCAATCTATTTTTGAACAGGACATTTTTGCAGACCTTAAACAGCGTCACCCTTCAGTGTTAAATATCACAAGACTACAAAAAGAAGGTAATCCTATACCAGTGGTCGCAGCCGAATTCGACGGCACAGAAACACCCGAAACCATACTCCAAATAAACCAAATATGCAACCATCGAGTGATTACAGAAAAAAGGAAAAAACACAACGGCCCCATTCAATGTCAACGGTGTTTGGACTACGGACATACAAAAAATAACTGTAACTACCCAATCAAGTGTGCTTTTTGTGCCGGGAACCACTATTCAGTGCAGTGTCAAAAGAAAAATGAAAATCCAGTGTGTGCGAACTGTCTCGGTAGGCACAAGGCCGATGTAAGGAACTCAACTTGTAGTTACTACAAGGAAGTAACAGACAGAAAAACCAAGGCTATAAAGAAAATTAATAGAAACACTGGCAACCCCTCGGCTCCTCCGCCCCCTACCAATCAATCACAAATCCACTTCCCGGGTCTACCGCACACCAACCCACCAGAAAATTTCACTCATATCTCCGACTCAAATCCTCCCCATTCACCACTTCGACAAAATACCCTGAACGGAAATAATCATAGGTCTCGCATACCCGATCCTCAATCAAATAATCCCATTCTTTCCACAATCATCAATTCCATCACAACTTGTATCATCAATTTCATAAACTCATTAATACCTTCAATCATTAGTACGATTCAAAGCTCAGTGGCTGAATATTTAAACAACAGCCATGGCAAATAATAGTAATAATAATATTATTAATCACAATAATTATAACAAGAAAATCAATAATAATAATAATAATAATAATAATAATAATAATAATAATAATAATAATAATAATAAAATAGTCTTACTAAATTGGAACGCGAACTCTATCACAAATAAAAAAACTGAACTAATCCACTTTTTACATCACTACAATGTCGACATAGCCAGTATTACCGAAACACACTTAAACAAAAACAACAAACTAATTATTCCTAATTACACAATATACAGGACAGACAGACAAGAAACAAAAGGAGGCGGTGTTCTCATAGCAGTAAAATCTAATTATCAACATAATTTAACGATACTTCCAAACACACCGGGATTGGAAACCGTTGCAATAGAAATTATCTTTAACAATAACGTATGGAAAGTAATATGTGCTTACAAACCTCCAACTATTAAAATTGCCAACACTAACATACAAAATTTATTCAACCCAACAGAAAAAGTTATACTCTTAGGAGATATCAACGCCAAACACCCAAATTGGGGATGCCAAAATAAAAATCGTGACGGTAAAATATTAACACAAATAATAAACAATCATAATCTTAAAATAATATCTCCCAGTGAACCAACGTTTTTTCCGCTAGATCGAACATGCAAACCTGATATACTAGACATTGGAATAACCAATACCAACAATAACTTTTTCTCATCAGTAATATTTGAATTAGATTCTGATCACATACCTGTTCTTGTTTCATCACAACAACTAACACCACAACACGCCCCAAGACCACCACCAAATACACTTAAAATAAACTGGAAAAAGTTCGCAGAGATAATCAAACAATCATTACCCAGAATAAAAATCTTAAACAATCCTCTGGAAATAGATCAGTCCGTAACAAAATTAATCGACCTCGTCAAAAAATCTATATTAGAAGCACAATCTCCCACTTCTGACAACATAACACAAAGAACTCATAACAAACTTCCTCCCGGCATAATATATGCAATAAAAATTAAAAATAAAACGAGAAGACTATGGTATAAACTCAGAACACCTGAAATAAAGAAAGAACTTAACGTAATAACCAATATTGTTAAAAGACTTATAAAAGCTCACAATAATCATCAATTCCACAATTTTATTAACTCATTAAGCAGCAGTAATAACTCTATATGGCAATTTACAAGGAAAATTCTAAAGAAGAAAAACCAAATTCCCCTACTAAATACACCCACTGGAAAAGCGCTCACATCAATCCACAAAGCAGAAGAACTGGCCAAATATTTCGAAACAACATTCGCTGTTAATAACACCAACTTCCACCCCGAACATAACAAAATCATTGAAAGCAGCAAAACATACCCATGCGGCCCACACCATAATATTCATTACTCATCTCCCACCGAAATAAAAAAAATCATTAGAAACCTCCCCAATAAAAAAGCACCAGGACATGACAACATCACTAACATAGCAATAAAAAACCTACCCACATCTGCAATAGCCTACTTAAATAATATATTTAACTCTTGCTTCAGAACTGGCTATTTCCCTCATTCATGGAAACATGCTATAGTAATTCCTATAGCCAAACCAAAAAAGAATGCAGCAGAGATAAATAGCTATCGCCCCATTAGCTTGCTAAGTTCCTTCTCAAAAATTTTTGAAAAAATTATTCTACGTAGACTTAAACATCACCTAAAAGCAACTAATTCAATCCCCAAGGTACAATTCGGTTTCACAGAGGAAATATCTACGCAACATCAACTGTTAAGACTATCAGAACACATTTACTCAGCCTTTCAATCAAAACACTATACCATATCACTCTTTTTAGATGTAGCACAGGCATTTGATCGTACATGGCACCAAGCTCTCAGTTATAAACTCACCCAAATTGGCACACCTTATTATCTACACATGATCATTAACAAATTTTTAAGCAATAGAACCTTCTCTGTCAATGTCAACAGCCACCTTTCGAACCCCCGATGCATCAAAGCAGGATTACCCCAAGGATCCCCCTTATCACCAACGTTGTTTAATCTGTACGTGGCAGACATTCCCAAATCAAAAAACATCCATTTAGCACAATTCGCAGACGACACAGCATTATACATCTCTGGCAACTCACTAGCAGACCTAAGAGCAAAAACACAATTGTACCTACACACACTTGATAGCTGGGCCGCGAAATACAAAATTCAGCTAAATCCCACCAAAACAGCAGCAAAAATATTCTCACTTAGACCATATACTCCCCCCTCCCCGCTAACAATTAACAACATCCCAATAGAATGGTACCCTCCCAACAAACCAATTAAATACCTAGGACTATATCTCGACTCAAAACTAAATTGGCGCGATCATATTGAAACAAAAGTAATGCAAGCCAAGGCAAAAATACATCAGCTAAAATCAATAATAAACAGACACAGTTCACTACAACAAAATACCGCCATAGCAATATACAAAACCATAATAAGACCTTTAATCACTTACGCTTGTCCCGTATGGATTAACGCCGCCAAAACAAATATCCGCAAACTCCAAGTAATCCAAAACCAATTCCTAAGAACCATCACTGACGCCCCATGGTTCATTACAAATAATCAACTCCATAAGGAATTCAACATTGTATCATTAGATCATCACATCACATACCTTGCTACAAACTTCTATCATAACATACACCAAATCCCAGCACTCACCGAATTCAGACTCGCAAAAAATCCAACCCATAAAACCAGAATCCAAAATAAATACCCTTTCCATATCTTTCAAATCAAATTCGCTAACATAGAACCAGATTAGAGGACCCATAGTGGGCAACCTCCCCATTGTATAGTATGTAAGCTTAGAATAAGTTAGTTAGTAAGTAATAAAAATTACATATGTAAAGTTGAAATAACTACCGATGTATTTACCTTCAGAAAAAATAAATAAAAAAA